>JACXGJ010000963.1:0-99012 GCA_016801105.1 Esox niger | reverse complement strand
GAAGCTGTTATTTCTGCAAAAGGGGGATCTACAAAATATTGAGTTATTTTTTTGATTGTAGTGCCCAAATTTATGCACATGCCTAATTTTGTTCGAACAATCATTGCACACTTCCTGTAAATGGTATAAACTTCGTTTCACTTCTCAAATATCACTGTGTTTGTCTCCTATATGATATATTTAACTGATTTTTTTTATCTTAAGAACCAACGATTTATGAAGGAAAATCATGGACATTAACAAGGTTGCCCAAACTTTTGCAGACCACTGTACACATACACACATATATATATATATATACATATATATACTTTTATTTAGTGTTTGTACACAAGCATTTGGTTAGGCCAGTACGTCTGATTGTGCTTTTACCTTCTTTACGCGCAGATTGATGTGATGCAGGGTCTTGTGCAGTGGTGGGTGGATGGCGGTGCTCTGGGTGGAGGAGATGGTACTCTGGGGGCTTTCCTGTTCCATGTCAGTGAGGAGGCTTTGCCTGTTGGGTCCATCACTGATGCCTTTGCCCTCTTCGATGATGTACAGGCTCAATTTCTCCTTGCGCAGGACTTGGCGCATTCCTCCTCTCTTGAACTGCTTGCTGGGGAGGGTGGAGGCTTTAGCAGGAGCTATGGCCTTTTCCCATACAAGCGTAGCATCCTGAAATTCCACAGCATTCATTGGGTCATCCGTTTTGGCCAACACAGCCTCTCGGTCCTCCATCAAGAAAAGTCTCTGTTGAGATATATGGTGGACATATGTATCAGGCTTAGGGTTGAGTTTTCACATACTGAAGTTTTTATTTTTCTACTTGACAGCTCTGGGACTCAATCTAAAACTAACTTTTGTTCAGATGCTACAAAAACTGTAGCCCAAAAGAGTTTGTGCCATGGGTTGATAGTCACCAGTTTGGTTGCAAAGTTTGGGTAAAACTCATATAGTTTGAGAGTGGTTGACACCCAGACTGGATCTAATATCATACGTGTGACACTGTGTGATTTGGTATTAGCAAATCTTACAACTATGTTCTTTGAACACTTTGTTCTGTCCAATTTTTGTTTTACAAATGCTTACTCAATATTGGTTTTACATCTGTGCAACTTGTATTGAAGATTATTACATTTTTCATTTACTTAATCAATGATTTCTCTCCTTTTCTTCATCTGAAAATTCTCTTTACACCCAGTATTGTGTATTCTTTATGCAGAATGCACCAAGGATAAATTGAATATACAGTGTTAAAATGCCAGGTTGTTGTGATGTAAAAGAATGAGAGAAAGATAAATCATGTCAGATCCATTTCCAATTTTAATGCACACAATTCATTTGAAAAAACAGACTAAAATCTTCAACAAAAAAAAATTAAAACCTTACAATAACCTGGTTGCATAAGTGTGCAAACCCTCTTATAACTGGGGATGTGGCTGTGTTCAGAATTAACCACTCACATTCAAACTCATGTTAAGTAGAAGTCATTACACACCTGTCATCATTAAAAGAAAATCTGATTAATCACAAATAAACTTCAGCTGTTCTAGTAGGATTTGCCTGACATTTTCTTAGTTGCATCTCAGAGCAAAGCCATGGTCCACAGAGAGCTTCCAAAGCATTAGGGGGTATTAGTCAGGAGAAGGGTACATAACAATTTCCAAAGCAATAGATATACCATGGAACACTGTGAAGACAGTCATCATCAAGTGAAAACAATATGGCACAACAGTGACATTACCAAGAACTAAACGTCCCCCGATAAAAGACGAGAACAAAACTGGTCAGGGAGGCTTCCAAGAGGCCTTCAGTAACATTAAAAAGCTGCAGGAATTTCTGGCAAGTACTGGCTATGTGCTACATGAGACAACAATTTCCTGTATTCTTCATATGAATGGGATATGGGGTAGGGTGGCAAGCCCATCCTACCCAACCCTACCCCACAGAAAGGGCTATGGGGTAGGGAAGCCTTTTCTTACAAAGAAAAACATTCAAGCCGGCTGAAGTTTGCAAAAACAAACATCAAGTCTCCCAAAAGCTTTTGGGAAAATCTGTTATGGTCTGATGGCTATAATTCCAAAAGGTACGTTTGTCGCAAAAACAACACTGCACATCACCCAAAGAACACCATACCCACAGTGAAGCATGGTGGTGGCAGCATCATGCTTTGCGGCTGTTTTTCTTCAACTGGAACCAGAGCCTTTGTCAGGGTGGAGGGAATTTGTTCCAAATACCAGGGAATTTTTGCACAAAACCTTCAGGCGTTTGTTAGAAAGCTGAAGATAAAGTTCAGCTTTCACAACGACAATGACCCAAAGCACACATCCAAATCCACAAAATCATGGCTTCACCAGACGAAGATGAACATTTTGGAATGGCCCAACCAGAGACCAGACCTGAATCCAGTTGAACATCTGCGTGTTGAAGAGGGCTGTGCACAGGAGATGTCCTTGCAACCTGACAGATTTGGAGTGCTTTTGCAAAGAAGAGTGGGCAAATATTGCCACGTCATGATGTGCCATGCTAATAGACTCCTATTCCAAAAAGACTGAGTGCTGTAATAAAATCAAAAGGTGCTTCAACAAAGTATTAGTTTAAGGGTGTCCACACTTATGCAACCAGGTTATTGTGAGTTTTCATTATTCCCCCTCAAATATTTCAGTTTGTTTTTCAATTGAATTGTTCACATTATAGCTTATATTAAAGGTGGAAAAAGATCTGACATGATTTATCTTTGTCTCATTTTTTACATCACAAAAACCTGGCATTTTAACAGCGCTGTGTATACCTGAAATCGGTTGACAGCCACAGAAGCCTCAGATAGAGCTCGTACGGCCAAGGGCGTGACCTTGAGGGCAAAGGTCATGGAGTTGAAGACAGCAACAACAGTGAAGGCCTGAATGGATAAGGGGCCAGAGATGTGCCAGTTAGAGGACGTTCAGTTCTTTAAAAGCCTATGGAAGCTTTTTCCCCCCAGAAATATATAATAGATTTTACAACATTATTGTTGATTTAACTGGAACAAAAACCTTGCGTACTTTGGTAGTCTGTAAACAAGACATTATATGCACACAAACGTCAACCCAAAAGCTACCAGTAGTTATTCAAGACTATTAACTACAGCAGTCAGCTGTGCTTGGCTAGGGCTACAATGAAAATGTGTACTGTTAGGGGTACAAAGACAAAAGCTAAACTAAAGAAAAACAAGCTTGTGACTTTAAAAGTAACATTGAGGAGGGGAACGTGGCTACCTGAGCTGCTGTGAGGTCATAACCCAGGGCCATGTGTAGAGTGAAAGTGCAGACACTGGCAATGACCACAACAATGGGGGCCACACCCACTGTAAGGCTCTGAACATATCCAGCTTTCTCCAGTATCCCCTTCTCCTCTGATCGCACTTCTAGAGTTTGGGAAAGACAAAGAAAAACAGGAGAGAAAGATAGCAAAACAGTGAAAGTGAGTTAGAGAGGAACGGCAAAAGAGAAACAGAGGGAGGAAGTCAAACAAGAGTCAGAAAATGTAAAACTAAGCACGGTACTGTAGATTCAAATGGCCAAAACACAATGATCACAGCCTATCTTTGATCACAAATTCAGACAGAAAACGCCATGTTTTATTTTGACTATTTATTATTTATAACATACACAGCATCATTTATGCAGGTCTTGGCATTAGGTTCTGCTACTCTGGGGAAACTCACTGACATCACATGATAATGTATACGATAATACTAAAAAGGATATCAACACGATAATAACAATACACTGTACAGATCCCCCCATTAAAGGAAACACAGAACCAAGCAGGTAGAGAGGAGGGGTGGCGGTTCGTCTACTAACACGCAACTGCATGCTAGGAGACGAGCACACAGGGTAACCTGATGATAACCTGGTGATTGAAAGGCAGTATGAAAACTGATATTGTGATAGGAGTGATCCCATGAGTCAGCTGATATGTCGCTGCCCAATGACCACTCTCGGGTTTCCTCTTTGAACTGGCAATGTTAATTTACAGTGCCAATCAAAATTATATTCAGTTGTGCCGCAGGTTGTTTTTGGGGGGACAGATGATCAGAGGGATTGCCTTTAAAAACCATGGCCACAATTAGAATATATTTCATAGCCATTAATAGTATGAGATTTCCTGGTGGGGCATTAGCGGCAGTCAGGTTTCCGGTCTTGCCCTCCTTGTGCTCATGTTCGTGTTTATCTCCCAAATGCGTGCTAGCTGTTTCATTTAATATTCCATTCAGTGCACTGAATAAATCTGTTTTGTACATGTATTTTAATATAATTGGAATGTAGATGTTCATGCTTTAATTGATAGAGATTCCTCTTGCCTGACTATTTATAAGTGAGTTGTTTTGTGGCAAACGATATACTGGAGGCAGTGGGTTCTACTACTCGCCTAGCCCAGGCCACATCTAAAATAAATATTATTGTTAAAAAAGAAACTCTCTCTCCTTCCAATTTTATAACATCCAATGCATGATTATGGTCTTGTCACATTGCTAGGCGAAACTCAAAAAACTGTGTCAAAGATCAAGACGTCCTCTGATGCATATCTTTCCAAGGAGTTTATTTTCTTCACACTGCTCATTCAAGCACAAGGTCTTTGCCTGCACACACACTGTACAAATCTACCTGCCCACCTCAAGTACAGCTAAAACAATTTTAAGCTAGCCTCTCCTGGACCTCCAGGCACTGTGAGTATGCCGCAACCAGAATTCAGACATCTGGCCTTGATGATGCATCAGGTACTGCACACTGACCCCTATGCCAGTTCAGGGCAATTCTGCATCATTTCAACTAGCAGCCGTGAAAGTGGTGAGTCAAGTAGTAGTCATCCATGTACATTTTCCCTTTCTTTGTACTAATTCTACATGTCATCACAAGTCATCCAATTTTGTATTATGGAATCCAATCGTGTACTCTGCCCTCATTTAGTATATATCACAACCATTTACAAATACATCATTCATTTCCAGATCCATATTATTCATATTTCCATTTTATACAAACGTAGTGCTCTTAAGATCCTACAGGGCGTTGTTAAAAATGAACGCCCAGTTCATTATCATAATAATTAGTATCATGAAAATGATTCAAACCGTGGGTAGTTTTAAGGATATGAGTTCCACCTGGCTAATTACAGTAAGGATTTAAAGCAACAAGTGATGCTTATCAACAACTTAAGGCAAAGCCTTCTGAGAATGGCCCTGCTCTAATTCTTCAATGTCTAAGTGGAACAACCCTTTGCAGGTCGTTAGGTATTAATGAGCTTTAAACGCTTTTCAAATTAACCTTGTTGCACAGGGATCCAATCAGGGCTTGTATAATTCAAGAAGAAATGGGAAATCTGAGCCAATAGAGTATAATGAAAATGGAGTTGCTAGGTCAATTCCATGAAAAACAAGACATGAAAGCATTTGAAGCTGAACTGATGATTGGAGGATATCAGTAAATGGGTTTCAGGTAATGGTCTGACCGGAAAGGAGAATGTATTGGCTAAACGGGAGATGAAGTCAATAAAGTCAAACTAATGAAATATTAAAAGAAGACGTTTCCCAAAACAGGAAGTTGTGTCATGCATTAATATTTTACCAGAATCACATGCAGGATGATTCAGACTGACCTGACCAGAACTTAACAATACAAGCCTCACAAACAATGCATAAACAGTGCTGGTGAAATTGTAGTTTATGCTGCAAATGGGTCCAGTCACAGCTCACAAGTAACCAGTATGTGTGTGATAAGTAGTCACTCACTGTGGATGTTCTGAGAAAATGCACTTTCCCAGCAGTACATCTTAATGAACTTGATGCAGCCGAGAACCTCGTTCATGAGCCTCACGCGCCGGTCGGTCACAACCACACACTTCTTGCGGAAATACGCCGTGAGACGAGACGCCAGCATCTGTCCCAGACAGAGAAAAGGAAGCAGAGACAGGGAAAGAGTAGAAATGTGAGTAGGGGAAATGAAAGTAGACACCATCTGCGACCCAAATGGCATCCTATGACTTAGCAAACTACTTGTGACCAAAGCCACGTGGGAAAATGGGTATAAAACAGTGCACTACATTAGGAATAGTTTGCCATGTGGGACACAGAGAGCAGCTATTCTGCATCAGCAGTATGGCAGGGAAAAGGAAATATAAACGGCTTAACCATCAATACGAAAATACCCCAACACGCATGCTTCAGACAAGTTCAATGACATAGAATGAGAAACGACCACAAAGTTGACCGAAAGAAAGGTGGAGAGTTTTAGAAATGGAGAATAACCAGGTTGCGTCATAGCGTCATAAAGAGTCAATGAAATGAAGGATGGTCACTACAGTTCTTACCGTTATGGGGAAACATGAAGCAAGGTCAAAATTACAATATACAGCTCTGGAAAAAATTAAGAGGCCACTGCACCATTTTCTTAACTTTCCAAAAAAGTTGTTCGAATACGTTCAAAATGTCCATCCCCGTAATTTATGGATAAATAAATTACAAATAAAATAAAAATATGCTAGACTACAACAGGCAACCATGCACTCGCCATCCAAAATAATAATTAGCAAATGTAAAGAATCATAACTAAACTTAACAAATTGCCGGTGTTATTGCTACCGGTTCTAGTTTTAAGGTTTACTGCAGTTCGGCATGTCGTTTTTCCAGGAGCTGTTGTCATACCCCAGCAGGAGCCGTTGGTCAACTGCTGTAAGCATAGTTGCCATTACTGCTGTTTTCATGCAAATTTGGCAACTTTTCAAACAATGCTGCGGGTGATGTAGGGATACTTTCATAAAATGTGATTTTACGTTAACCTGATGAAGAGTAGAAAGTTGAATTGAGTGTTAATTGATTGAATAATTGTCTTTGATTTTTCCACCTTTAGTTAAGAGAGCCTACTGAAGAATGAGGTAGCCTACACAGTTTAGATTTCTTTGTGTGTCAACAGGTGTGCTCAGTTTTTCTCTTCATAGTGCTGTTATGTCTAATGAGTAACAATATATTTAATGTGTCAGAATGTAATTATAAACTGGAAAACTAGAATGTAATATGAGCGTTACGCAGGCTATCTTCAGTCGATTGTTATAGTTTTAACATCAACATGTCATTTTGTGCTGGAACTGTAATTGTGGAAATAAATAATAGTTTGCTAAAAAGTGTAAGTAATTGCATGGAGTGTAAACAAATGTTTTTGGTGAAAAAGGGCCGATTTGCGAATGCTCATCAATCAATCGTCACTAATGTTATTTATCATAGCCAAGTTACATGGAAAGCAAATTAGTGGCCAATGTGCGTATTCAACTAACGTTAATGTCTTACGGGAAGGATTTTGTCAGAATGCCCACGTGAAGTCTGAGTAAAGGATCATTATGTTGATAAAGTATCATTTATGATGTGCTGCATGTGTAATATATGCAGACAATAGTCATTTTCATTGATTGCATATTGGTATAGTACACTGTATAGTTGTATTTGCTTAATGCATGATACATAGCATTACTAGTGTTTGTTTGATTAAAGTGAAAGCAGTTTTATTAATCAACTTTCATTCACATTGAGTGTCATAATGAGCACGAGGAAGGGTGGTAGTGACATTCATCTGTTTTTTTTGGACAGCCTCAGAAAAGAAAATTAAGCTGAGAGCAGTAGGCTATAGTGCCCAGTCATTTGAGCTGCTTTGAGTTTGTTTCGTTCTCTCTTAATTAAACAATGGAGTACAACGACCGTTTTGCCTCTGCCATTCTGTCCATGCAACCACAGCCTTATGACAACGTTGTTATGACGACATCATACTTAATGTTGGTACAACTGAGGTTAGGCTTAGGCACAGGTACCACTTAGAGTTAGCAGGGGAATATTCTGTCTTTGGATCAGTTGCAATGATGGTCCTGGAGCAACATTAATTATGATGTTGTAGGAATAACACCAAAACGGTGATATCAGATATATATGGGTGAACATTGCTGGTTATGCGTCTTATAAATATTTTAAACATTTCTGAATGATTTACTTGGGGGGACCCCCAGACCCCCGGCTGATTTGAGACCCCTAATGCTGACTCCATTGCTACGGCCTTGTCATGAAGTACTATTAACAGAAAAGACTATAACTAAAAGCTGGGAGTGAGATAAGTTCTGATGAATCATGGTGCAATATCTGCACAAACACTGCTGAAAAAATGAATATATACTTTTTACAGTGCTATCTTTTTTTAGGGACTTAGCCCAACATAAGCTACATTAGCATGAAACTAAACTAAAATGCCTGTGACAGTGTTAGAGGATAATGGACTCTGTAACTTTCCTTTTAATTTCAGATTAAATGTTATTAGTCGCAGGATTATACTCAATTCCAAAACTTCAAGTCCCCATATGGAAAAAACTTTGGAGATGTATTTCTTCTCCTCAGTTAAGAAATCGTTAAAAACAGTCCCTATTTTCAAAGTGCAACTGAAATAGTTCCCTTGAATGAGGCACAACCCTGGTCATTCAGCTAAGTTCACATGTTGTGCATTATTTTGTTAGAACATCCTACCATTGCAGGGTAGAAGATGATAAATATTGCTGATCCGACCAATGCAGAGGGTCCCAGGAAGTAAGCGGTGTACGACAGACCTAGGATTCCCACCAGCGGGCCCCCGGCAAGCAGACAACCGACGGAAACCGCCTCGTATACCCGCTGGCCATCACTGGAGCAGATGTTGATCAGCTGTGGGAAGGGCCATTGAAATTGAATGTGAGAGGACAACTTGAAACAATGTACTCTACAAGGAAAGAATCAAAGAGAACAGAATGAACTGACAAAAAGCAAAAATGAGGCAATGACAATAAGCTTTTGATTTGATCTGGAACTATTAAAAAGAAAGGGAGAAAAAGGGCTGAAATGTAGGAACTCAGTATTGTACAAAATTATAAGAGTACAATGTGTGATATTTTATATTTTTAAGTTTGCTAAAACATGTTCCCTGAGGTGCCTTTGGAATGTTACCACTAGTATCCACAAGAGTATGTCACTGAAGGCATAGTCGGAGGACTTGGAGGTAAGGAGTTGATTTGGTTCCCCATCAAAAATCAAAAAAATTGACAGTACAGGAATAGCATGTGCACTTATATTTTATAGAGCAAAATCAGTGACTGATTTAGACCTTTGACAGCCAGTGAGTCCAAAACGACCAGCTAGAAACAAAAAACTGAAACAATCAGCCCTTCCAGATCAAAGTTGAAGAACCCTGCTCCCTGTCCAAAGAATTAAGTTGGCAAAACAGGCTAACAAACACTCACTTCTCCAGCACTGATATCTTTGGTGCTGCGCAAGCGAAGGATCTTCTGGAAGGCAAATGTGAGCACTGCACCCCGGAGTCTAGCGGCGGTGCGGTAGTTGACAGCCCACATCAGTGCCAGCGACCAGGAGCGCATCAGCTCAGTCAGGAGGATCCCTGCCACCAAAGAAAGGCCGTAGGGCACCCTGGCCTCGGCACTCTGGGAATACTCCAGTAGGGCACGTACTAACATTGCCTGGTAATGGGAATACCAAAGTGGGAGGTTAGAGAAGAGCAGGAGAGAGGAATAGCAATCAAAAGGGAGATCACTGCAATTGAGAACAACTGGAAACATAACAGAAGACAACTGACTATTGACAATTGACTTTTGCATTACAGTACAAAAGTCAACTGAAATCAGGACTGAATGGGAAATATAGGCACAGTCTCGAATGGTAAGGTTAAATGGTGTTGAGCGTAATGAATGTATGGCAATATGTACTATTGATATAACCCATCACAAAGGATGCAGATGCATGGCTCTGCATATAGATATAGCAATAGTTTGCTAGATGGAGAGGTGACAGCTGCTGACATGCATTGCTATGCAGCTCTGGAAAAAATAAAGAGACCACTGCACCTTTTACTTTCCTTTCCAAAAAAGTTGAAAAGGAAAGTTTGAGTGACGAACATTAGCGTTCAATTTGCAGTGGTCTCTTAATTTTAACCCTTCTGTTCCTCACTCAAAACCTTCCTTTAAACCTTCTTTATGATGGCAATTTGCATATACTCCAGAATGTTATGATGAGTGATCAGATTAATTGCAATTAATTGCAGTCCCTCTATGCCATGAACAAGAACTTAATCCCACCAAAAGATTTCCACTGCATTTCAGCCCTGCCACAAAAGGACTGGCAGACATCATTTCAGTGATCCTTGTTAACACTGGTGAGAGTTTTGATGAGGACAAGGCTGGATGAGTTAGAATAACAGACTGGAAGCTGTAAACGGAGGGTAGTGCTTGAAATCATTGTTCTTCCTCTGTTAACCATGGTTACCAGCAAGGAAACACGTGCCTACATCGTTGCTTTTCACTTAAAGGGCTTCACAGGCAAGGATATTGCTGCTAGTAAGTTTGTACCTAAATCAACCATTGAACAGATCATCAAGATCTTCAAGAAGAGAGGTTCAATTGTTGTGAAGAAGGCTTCAAGGGCACCAAAGAAAGTCCAGAAAGCGCCAGGACTGTCTCCTAAAGTTGATTCAGCTGTGGTATCGTGAACCACCAGTGCACAGCTTGCTCAGGAATGGCAACAGGCAGGTGTGAGTTCATCTGCACGCACTGTGTGGCAAAGACTTTTAGAGGATGGCCTGCTGTCAAGAGGGGCAGCAAAGAAGCCACTTCTGTCAAGGAAAAACATCAGGGACAGACTGATATTCTGCAAAAGGGATTGGACTGCTGATGACTGGGGTAAAGTCATTTTCTCTGATGAAAAAAAAGGGCTGCTCAGTCATGGGTGTAGCTACCAAAACGTTCTTTCTGCCTCGTTCCAAGAGCCCAGCGATTGACTCTAGCACCCACCGCCTAATGTGCCAACCCATGACTAGGGGCTTCCAGACTTCACAATCCGGCCTCCGTTCCCATTTGCTGGTCATCATAGGACTTTGAACCGCGACATTAGGGCTGATTCCCTTTATAGAGGATGCCTGTGCATGATTTTGTGTACCAGCCTCCCCACGTTAAACAATCAGGCATCACACGATCCTTGACAGATCTGGGTCAGAATCCAGTGGCATGAAGTACAAAATGACTGGGGATCCTTTTCTGCTGCAGCCTTCATCAGCCTTCTCAATCGTTGTGATGCTTCCCTGGAGTCAGCCAGCATCCTCCGCTTGTTCCAACGTTGAGGTCTTTTGCTTTTCTGTCAGGATATGCTCCTGTAGCCTGGCCTCAGTAGGCTTACCCACAAGGCAGTGGGGCTATTTACCTATAGTTGGGACAGTCGTTGGTGGGCGTCAAGGCATATCCACACAGTGGTGGGCCTGCACGCCGCGCCTCTGAGGCCCATTGCTGCTCCAAGATCCCCTGTAGTTTAGCCTGGGACCACAATGTACCCAGTTATCGTGTGTGGCCACGAGGAGGCACTGCAGGAGTCTTGGCGGTAGAGAGGCTGTGTACTGGCAAGAGGAGTCTTAAGCACTCTGCTCCTCTTTTCACCCCCACAAGAAGCGCTAGTCAGTGACAGTAAAAGAAAGCAGAAAATAGAACTACAATACCAACTACAAGCACTACTACCCCCAAAGTCTTCTGCACTGACACATAATACAGGCCTTGTGTGTAATACATACACACACATGTTACAAAGACTATTAAAACGTATCATATGTTACAAATTCTAGACAAACTTATCATATATTATGAACACTATCAAAACGTAAGATATGTTATGAATGCCACTAAAACATATCATATAATACGAATTTACACAAAATATCCAAGCCATGTCTCACACCGCCGATGTTCAGCTCTGCAGACAGGCGTCCTAACCACTGCTCCATACACGGACAAGAGATTTTGGTGGATGAGTTATAACCCTGCCAAGGTGGCAAAATTATGTAATAAATGTATGTTAACGTTTCAGTTAACGTTAGGCATCACAGCACTTGGGTTAAGGTTTTAGTTAAGGTTAGGTATCAGCACACTGGGGCTAAGGTTAGGGTTAAGGTTTGGGGTAAAGTTATAAAATGAAAAGGTTTAGGTTATGGTTTGGTTAGTGTTAGGTATCACATTGGGGTTAATGTTATTGTTTAGGTTAAGGTTAGGTATCACAGC
This sequence comes from Esox niger, assembly GCA_016801105.1. NCBI lineage: Eukaryota > Metazoa > Chordata > Actinopteri > Esociformes > Esocidae > Esox > Esox niger. The sequence continues at coordinate 86,937 of JACXGJ010000963.1, read as the reverse complement.
ACTGGGGTGTAGGTTAGGGTTAAGCATTGGGTTAATGGCTATGGTTAGTAAAAAATAAATAACTTGTAATAAATTGTAGCAATTTTGGAAACAACACTACTCGTCGCCCCAAACAGCATGTCCCAATGTTGAGCAATGGGTATACAAAGCTGAAGGAGATAGGTTTGAAAAATATGCTGCCAATTGCCTTTTTTCTGGATTATTACTAACATTACTTCATTTAACATAATATATCTTACGAATTTGTCTGTTAAACATTTTTGTAAAATAGTTTAGGTATTCCAATGAGACCAGGTTGGCTGTTCCTATGTTGATCGGGTTAGGTGAGTTTGACTGAAGCTGCTCTCATTTTCTGCCAGCGCTTCTCACTTTATGCAATGTTTCACTAGAAACAGCCATAGAATTTGCAAAACAGCTTAACGCCTGACACATAATACTTCTTTGGGAATTGCTCGGCTCTGATTTTAGTGGTTTGGGTCAAAAAATAAACACCTTTTGGCGACTTGGTCGTCTCAGACAAGCCTCTTTAACATGTTTCACAAAGTGACAGTCAAGTTGTGAGGTAACGTAAGGACCCACGCAAGGACCCCAGTAGAAAACAGATAATTAGGCCTACTTTTGATAACTTCTTCAAACATTTCAGCCAAATTATGAAATATTATGCGAACATTAAACAATGATTCCTTTTTTATTATCAAATTCCACAATTCCATCCGCATTGCAGAAATCATAGGGCCCTTGTAACTGATAATGCAATATATTTTTGCTTATGCATCAAATGAAATAGGATATAATTTTCGGATGCATGCACTGCCTCCAAACAAGAATGCAAGACAACCGTATGTAACTATAAATAATGTTAATGTTATTTGGGGAATGAAGCTGCTAGCACATAGTATGACACATGTAGCTCTATCATGACAACAACAAAAATAGCTTGAGCTGGAAGAAACAATATAGCTATCATAGTGGGAGAACTCAGAAACAAAGTGCTTTCATTTGAAATGTCACTAATAAGCACATCCAATGTGCTACAATATCAGTGCTTTTCTTATTCAATGCAATTTAAGGCTATGTAGAAGGGGTGAAAATTAAGCCCATAGTGTCACAGTTGGAAAAAGGGAAGCATAGGTCTATGTTAGAAGTGTCCTGGTTACACACTTGCAAATCTTGAGGCTTAATATGGGTTTTACTATTTAAAGCTTTGTAATCTTCTGGTATGTTTTCATTAACATTTTAAGACCAGCGTAAAATGGGATTAAGTGATTTCCGTGTGTAAAATACACTCGGACTTTGAACCAGTCTTTGAGCATTTATGCAGAATGAGGGCTGCCTGAATCAGCAGAAAAGAAAGACTGAAAGATGGAGGAATTGGAGTGCACTTACGGGTCCCACAAAGCCGGTGACCATGGTGATGAGGAGTGAGAAGATGGCGACTAGCATGCGGGTCTGGCAGAACCTCCAGAAGACCAGAGACAGGGATGCCCCGTCTTTTCCCTTCTGTTTGAGCTCCTCATGCCACAGGCTCTCTAGTCTGACCATTGGAGACCAAAGATTAGAAGGTAAAGAGACAGACAGTTATAGAGAAAAGGGTAGGAAGAGGGAGTGAGAGGTAGGGAGAGAGGGAGAAAATGAGGTAGAGGGAGTGAGAGAAAGAGGTAGATGGAGGTAGAGAGATTGTAGGTAAAAGAAAGAAAGTTTAAGGTAGAAAGGGAAAGGGGGGGGGGATTCGGAAGGACATGTAAGCCACTGAGTCAGCAATTGTTTCTCTTTATAACAGATCTTGGATCAGAATAGGATTCACACTGTTCTAGCCTTTTGCTTATTAGAGGGATGACAAAAACACCTAACCGTCTATCAATGGTTAGGGAAAACATATGTCTTCCCTGTGTAATCATATCATGGTCCTATTAGCTGCCTGAAACCATCCATGTCAGCGTATTATCAACCAAGACGATGTCATGAAGAGAGTTACTAGTAGACCTACTGCATATCCAATCAAATTAGCATGCATTATGCAGACAGTGATAGATCAGCTAATACTTGAATTAGCATTTTTAGAGAACAAAATTATAATCTTTGAAAAATGCATATTTCACACCAGTATTTCACACTAAATTAGACTCATTAAATGTTGTGGGTCAGCATAGTCACAGAAAAATCCAAATGGGAAGGGGAAATGAAAGTGTATGATAATTGCAATGTGAGCGACACATGCAAACATACTAAATATGTGCTAACGCACTCTTTTATCACGGTGTAATTGCCTCCTAAAAAGGGAAAAATCTCATAAAAAGAGAAAAATGCCTTATTGACTAAATATTTCATTCCTAATGGATGGAGAAAAGAGAGCGAAGGAGCAGCTGCCACACGTAATTCATGCCTTAATGGGTTTATTAAAAACCTATCGGAGATAAAGTACATTAACCCAGCACATTCTCCCGCAGGCTGATAATTACTACTTTAATTCACATTTACCTCTGAGCTCAGTGATATGTTCGATTTAACACCCGATTTGCGATAAACCGTATGTGCTGAGCAAGGTTTGCAGGAAAATAAAAGCTGTTACTCATTCAAAGATGTGGATATGTATAAATACACGTAATTTTTTTTTTGAAATTTTGGTTACACTAAGTTTTGGTAGTTTATTAGGATCTCAGTAGACTAATGCACATGCATCAGCTACTCTTCCTGGACTCCACATAAAACATCAATTAACTTCAGTTCAGTAAGGGAATGATTATATTGCTGTAATCTAAAATACATAGAATATAAGTAATATATTTCCACAATAGTTGCATTTGAGGTTTTGGAAGTAGAGAGATCTGTTTTTAATAGCGGTTATCTAAAAACGTACTTTCCTCTTTAGACTTTGCATTCCACAATATATATCTATAGGACGCCTCCAAAGCCTGTAAAAGCCCCCAAATGTTTAAAGCTACCAAAATAAATGTCACTATTTTTAATAAACATGAAAATCGTCTAGTGATTGATCATTATGGACTGTAGCATGAAATAAACATGAAACGACTTAAATTTGACACTCCAACTTACGTGACAACGTGGTAATGCAAGATGAAGGCATTTGGTGAAAAAAATGCCTATAGAATACAAATGTCTAAATGCAGCTACAGGCTAACATTTCATGAATAGCACCTTCTTTTGACACTCTGAAGTGTGAACTCTCCCAGGGGGTTCACTGTCTTCTCTTCCCTGCCTTTCTTTATGAGACACACGTTATATAACTGTGCCAGCCATGTAAACAACTTCAACTCTCCCCTTAACCTCTTCTCCTCCGACACTATACATGCATAACAGGGTTGTGGTTTTCAGGGACAGGGACACACAGTGAAATCTTTTCATAGCCCTATAGCTCCTTCTCTTTCATGGCAAGTTGTCTGGCTGACAGGAATGTCTGTTTTTGATAAAAATGGGATCACACAGTGCATGAGTGTTGTTCTTTCATGTATTGATTTGTTAATCTCATTCCATATATTCTTAAATAACAGAATTCCCCATAAGCAGAAGAGACTTGCTGAAAGCGCTGTTTTGGCCGCAGCGCAGCAGCTTAAGCTGTGACTCCGGTCAAAGCGGAGGTTAACGAGAGGCACGGAAAGACGGGCTGTCCCAAGGAGAGGACAAGGTTTAGTGACATAACCACTCTCTGCAGGCAAAAATGAGTGCGCCTAACTCTCTAACACGCTAATCTCTAATCCCCGGCTATTAATACCACCCTCTGTACTGACAGATCTCTTCTGGAAGAGGGAATGAGAAGGAATATGCAGTCAATCAACCCCTGTGGAGGGTGACTCGGGGGAACACAGGGAATGCCACATACGACAAGGGCAGAGATCCACTCTGTCATTACTGACAATGCCCCTGGCTCGGCAACCTCAGTTGCAATACAGGTTTCTAGGCATGCTGCCTGTTTGCTCAGTGTTATCGGACCTGTGGGAGGTTTCCCTAGCACAACGGGAAGGTAAACTGACTCCTGTCATGTTTGTAAAGGGGGTGGAATTGATTGAGTCCTGAAACATTGTTAGAAAACAAGAAATCTATTGCGCTTAGTGCGATTCCATGGATTGTACGGTTTTTGGGGATTCGTGTTAGACTGTAGCCTCACCTCTGGCTGTTGAATTCAGAGGCCTCGTGACAAGACAGTCCCCAAACATCGTCTATGGAGAGGCTGGAAGCCTTGTGGGCCTTCAGTGCGAGCGGGGTGAGCCACTGCAGTGTCATAAAGGAGAAAAGCCCAGCATTGTCAACTGGGTGTTGATGCCTGCAAGTAACACAGGAACAAAACAGAACAGAATTTGTGAAAATCTAGGCATCGTGTGTGTGTTTAGTGGAGAGAGGGAAAGGGAGAGAAAAGGAGTGGTAAAGAAGAGAGAGAAAAAGGTGGGAGCAACCTGACAACTCAGTGAAAAAAAGAAAAGAGGCCCTTGGCCTTCACTTTGGCCGGGGCAAAGTGGAGATATGAATCATGAACCAACGTTGTTTGAACAACAGTTTGCAGGCACTTCACAGAAATCTTGTGAAGCAACGAAAAAGGAAAGGCTCTGGGACAGCTTATCAGTCAGCATTCAAACATAGGGCCGTCTGTTAGCGGAGGATAAGTCAATTGCCTTATCATGGCCTCTGGATGCTCTTTCCGTAGAAACAGGAACGCTACAGTACCTGACAACAAACTGCAACCATTCCCTTTATAGTGCACTTCTTATTAAGGAAATAGGTTGTCAATTGCACCCCACCTATTGAGCCTATAAATTCACAATTCAGCAGAGTACAGTGTCCTATTATTTTACAGGATTTTATATGAGGAGACTAGTAAAATTAGTAAAAAGAGGGTGCTTACTTGTGTGTTATCCTAAAGGGCTTCAGTATCTGCAGGCTGTGGCGATAGCGGCCAGCTTTCCGTCTGGGACTTGTCCATGGCACCACCTCTCTTTGGCCTTCGTCTTCATCTGGGTCGGGTAATGTCGGAGTGGCGGGGGAGGTCAGGGGCAAGCCCTCCACCCGGCCAGCTGCCTCCAGTGCATCAGGGAACATAACCGCTCTTCTGCAGAGGAAAGAAAAGGCAAACACATTAGTTGAGATTGAAGTTCAAACACCACCTTCCTGCTTGGAATCAGGGTGGGGGTGGAATTCCTGTCTGTATAGAAATATTTAGTGAAGTGGTTTCAAGCACTTTAGACTTAGTTCTGATTGTAAATAATGTGCCATTTAAAATGTAAAAGCTGGAAGGCTGGAACCAATTTCGTTTTCTTATTTGACTTTGACTTCTTTCCATTCAACACACTTGGTTCCTTTTTTAGGTTTGTCTGCCTCTTTGTTTTGCTGAGTCACAGATGGAGACAGGGTGTTACTGAAAAGAACATTGCTCAGAGGTTGTGTCCCGCACAGCCCGCAGACTCTAAAATAAAATGCTTATCTATTTAAAGACATACCGCGGGAGGCTTCAAAAGCACTGGAGACACTGAGAGGAGTGAGGATACTGAGCAGCTAGTGCGTCAGCACATGGTCACTGATCCTTGTATGGTATAGCTGCTTGTTAAGGTCACTTTGACTTGTGTTGGACCTTTACCGTGGCCTGAAAAAGTGTAGTGACTGAGAAGTCATCTTTATTTCTCAAAGCCATGGGTCAATGTGTAATGTTCATTGCAAGAGTTAGTTACATTTGCAGTACTATGAGAACTGAGATGAAGTTAAACTTGACAAATAGCTTACGCCATGAAAATATTATCAGTATACAAGCAGAAAAGAAGCACTGTGCAGGAGTTAATAAACGTAGGTTTGAGACATGTTGTGAGGTTGGCTGATTGGGAATGGGGGTTGCAGGAGAAATTGGAGAAAATAAATCCTGGAAAACCAGGATTAGATAAGTAACCTTCAGTATCTGTGAAATGCAGTCATATCAAAGAGAACGATTTCTGGATTTTTTTCAGTTCAACCTACAAAATATTATGACTTTCAGGAAAACGTGTTTGTCTTCTGATTCCTTTAGAACCCCTCAGAAAAACATTTACAGGAACAGTTTAAATTGAACTCAGGGAGAAAGAATATAAGCAACAGGAATTGATAATCATGGATGCCATATCCTCTGGGCTAAAAATGAAAGGGACTCTCCAGCGTGTTATCAGTGCACAGTTCAAAAGCCCACATCCGTGATGGTATGGTGGTGCATTAGTGAGCATGGCATGGGTAACTTGGATTCCTGTGAAGGCACTCTATATGCTGAGCAATATATGCATATGCTGCCACCTAGACAATGTATTTTTCAGCAAGACAATGCCAAACCATATTCTGCATGTATTACAACAGCATGGGTGTGTAAATAAAGTGTCCGGGTGCTAAACTGGGCTGTCAGTCCTGTCTCCCACTGAAAACATCTGGAACATTATGAAACAAAAAATACAACAGAGACCTTGAACTGCTGAGCAGCTGAAATCCTATATCAAGCAAGTATGGGAAAACATTTACTTTCAAATCAACAGCAATTGGTCTCCTCAGTTCCCAAATGCTTACTGAGTCTTGTTAAAAGAAGAAGAGATGCAACACAATAATTAACAATGATCCTGTTCCAAAAATGTTTAAACATGTTGCTGGCAGCAAATTCTAAATGGGCATATATATTTTATTTTTTTATATTTCTCTGGTTCAACAATTTGATATATTGTCTTTGTACTATTTTTCATTTAAATATAGGGATTAAATTATTTGCACACCATTGCATTATGTTCTTATATGCATTTTACAGTGTCCCAATTCTTTTGGAAACAGGGTTGTATGGGGTTATGATAATAATATGACTTCTTAAGGTGTATAGGGAATATGCAAAAAATAGAATAGAGATGTCAATCCTTATGCTCCAAGCCGATTGCTAGAAGCTAGGATGTCATCAACCCCATAAGTGACTGTATGGACATTTGCAGACCAATAGTAAAATGTTGTTTGGTAAAGAAAATCCTTACTCCCATTTAAACTCACAAAGTTTTTTTTTTACCTATTCCATTTGTTTTCCCAGATAAATGAATAGATAACAGTTTGTGAACTTAGAATTCTAAGGTTCCATTTGCATTCAATATGATTCAAAGATATTGAGCATAAAGATTTCATATCCTGTTAGCAAAGGTTTTACATAGTATAATTATTTTTAACAAGGAATCACTCTTGTTGTACTTAGGGTAAGTCATATCGAAATCTGGAATTTATATTTTTTTTATAGTTCAAATGCAGATGTAACCTTATAATAATAATGCTGAGAGTTCTGATCCTTTTCAGAATTATATAGTTATAAGTTCCATCTCACCATCACTATATAAAACATTTAGTTTCTAAGTATTAATATAGATATATTGCAAAATATTGTTCCAACACACAAACATGTAAAAAAATGTATACATTAATTTAGAAAGGACGTATCATATTTATATTTGAATCATTAGAACATTTATGCAATTATGCAATACCATCAAGTTTGAAGCACCTTACACATGAAGCATCTATTCATTTTTACACAAAACTATAATTATAACTATATTATTACTTTTCATTTTAGCAGGCATGGGCTTAAACCTTGACACAAATTTTCATTTGAGACCCTGATGTCCAGGTCTACAGGAGGCTTCCCATGGCACTTAGTATACTGTATGTGCGGACACTGACAAAACACAATCTGGGCCACAGCAGCAAAGGTACTTGCTTGTAATTCTAATTTTTGTAACAAGACAATAAGTCTTGGAAGTCTGTGTGTGTCATTTGAATTACATAAAAAAATTACTGTTTCTCCTGCCACTGCTTCTACTGTTAGGAATACAACAATACTCAAACACTCAACACAGCAGACCATCACCATCACAATATTATTTATTCTTATAATAATTTGTATTGTTAGTATTATGTTATTGTGATATATTGTTTTTTGTGTAACCACACAAAATATTATTATTATTTAAGGTACTGCCGGAACATAACAATATATGTCTTCTCTCTGTCTCTTTTACTCTCTTTCTCATTACTGGTCCTGCTGTGTGTGTCCATATTTCATGATCATAATCTGAGCCTTCTCTGGTATCCATTTTATTGACATAATTTCCACAAACAGCTTTTTATAGCTTGCCGTTATTGAAACAACTGCACTCCTGAACACATAAAAGCTCTAAAAAGTATCTAGACTTGTTAGCTAGTTAAATAGCTAGTGAGCTAATAATATCATTACCTAGTAACTAAGCCAGCTAGCTGCACATCTATTTGCTAGGTGGATAGCTAAGGCGATTAAAGGTTTACTAAGCTAGCTAACGTTAACTTGCCACTTTGAAACTTGATGGGCAGATAGTAGGCTAACAATTTTTTCCGTAGCTAACCGAACTATGTACATTTGCTAGCGAGTTAGGACCAGTAACTAACGGAGGTTAGCTTGCAAGCTAGTGGGTTAGCTTTTTACTTTAGCTATCGATTTTGCGTACAATTAACAAACCGCAGTATAGCTAACTAATATGCTTCAACTTACGCTTCAGTACTGCTATCTCATTTTAACAAATCATCAAAAAATATTTTAAATCTTAGGTTGTTAATATTATTATTGTGAAATTTGCGACCTATCCCAAGTAAACTAGCGAACACACAAACTAGCACAGCTAAACATACATGGTTAAAAGACGGATTTTGATTACTCCTCCCGTATTCATTGACGCTTTTGATTACTCCTCCCGTATTCATTGACGCTTTTGATTAGATCACAGATGGAACCTTATAACTCCAACGAGGTATGCCTTATTGGAGATAGAACTTTCTTATTTTGTGAAGAATAGACACAGAAACACGTTTTCAGAAAAATAACACCACACAAAGATTATAAAAAAATTCAATAATCCAATATATGTAAATAACTCAATTTTGACAAAAATGTCAGAAGGAACCTTATAATGCTAAGCTCACGATTTGCTTATGAGAGGAGTCACATATGAATATAGACTGGAACGGTTAATGCAGCCGAGGAAGGAAAACAATCGTAATTGTATGAACTCTTCCCAAGAAGTATACTAATCTAAAAAGGGAGATGTTGTAAACAATATAGTCTAGTATCCACACATACATTAGTTCACTCTCATTGATATTTACTGTGTAGCCAAGGAAGGAACCAGCGATTGATTAAATCTTTTAGGGGGCATCGTTACATAGTGGAACATGTAATTCAAACACAGAGAGATTGTATTTAAGGTGCTCTTGGTATTTTAACCTTGTGTTTCTGTGTGTTATTTGATGGATTGTGAAAAAGGCTTGATGGCTTAAGCGAAACGTAGCGGCAACTATGTCTGATCCCTCTTGGGAGGTTCAATCGCAGTGATAGTGACTTAATGTTCGGTATTGGATTTCATCCATTTGATTTCCACAGAAAGTCTGAAGCAACATGTTTCAGGGAGTGGAGATAACACTCATCCAGACATTGATGCTTGTTTAAATGATTAGTACCAATGTTAGATATATGTATATAGGAATTCATAAAACTTAAGGAATCTGTCGGCGATATCCTTGGGAGATAAAAGCACTTCCCTGTATCAGACTTTGTGGCTCATACAAAAACTTGAAATTTAAAATAGTTATTACCAAGATGAAGTGAAACTTGACATCTAGGTCTACGCTGGGAAGAGCTTATGAGTACACACACATAATAGTAATACTGCACAACTGTTACAGGGTCCATGGCATGAAAACAGCATAGAAGTGAAATGTTTCACTTGTTATATGCAAGAAATATCCCACAGTACTCCCTTTTCATCTTTATCACGTGAAGTTTGTCACCAGGTTGATAACTTTGCAGAAGCACTACTGACAGAGACCAGTCATGAAACAAACCAAACAAACAAGTTCTTCAAGGACACTACCCATGGACTGCACTTGCTAAATTTTGTTGGTTGAGTTTAGATCAGTTATAGGATTTTATTTTCAATACATTCTTTATCTGGTACAGGAATATGTATTGGGTTTGTTTGAGCAGCAAAACATGAACTGCCATGTTTAAAAAAACATGCAAAACAACAACTGCCAAAATAACACATCATTTATATCATTCAGTAATGCTGAAATCGATCAGAGATTTTTTTGAATCCCAATCACTGGCCATCACCGTCCCAACATGATGAAAAACATCATACCTGGTGAAACACTAAAACTTTTCAACATATTACAGGATTAAAGTCACTTACGAGTATGCAGTATTGGCCTCTGTTTGAGATGTCCCTCTGTAACGCTCAAATATGTTGTTTATGAATAATGGCAGAGATGTGTTCATGGGGTTTAATTGATACCGCTTTCGAAAGTTGCATCTAATTCTCTTTTACTGCACATACAGACATATCTTCCGCGCAATGCAAACGCATGATAAAGTACACAGCCAACAATTCTATAACGACAGTTCTGAATAATTCAAGGCCAGGCGACACAAAAGTTTCTGGATAATGAAACTTCTTCAGGACATCTGTGATGAGTTGTCAACGTTTTCAACTCGGCTTTTCCACTTCGTGTCTGCGCATACGGAATTCCCAATATCAATCTGACGTCATGACTGCTCAACCAACCGTGGGCTTGCTTGCATCGTCGCCGTAGCAACATGAGTGTCCACCTGAAGCAAGGCACGTGTTGATCTCTTGCAGTGCGCGCGACCAGCTTAGGTTTCTCCAAGCTATATTTGGCTATGAAGAGAAAGGTTATCAAGACAGCAGGCCATCCAATTCCAGAGAGCCTTCAGTTGTGTTTTCTTTTTAAGGTTGGGTGGATGGTGCTCTGCTTGGAAGGACATTCACAGAATCATTATAATAAGATTACATGGTGGCTTGAGCAAGCATGCATTTTTTCTCTAAGTATTGTTTAAGCTCTGTAAATAAACAACGTAACGCTAGATCTCTGTTATTTTGATGCATAATTGATTCTCCATAAGGATTAGGCCAGGGGTAGATCCATAATATTTTTGTTTTCAATTGTTTAAAGACATTTATTTAGGAGGACCACAATGAAATTTGTAATACTGAAATCTATATTAATCTGTCTGTCTAGACATTTAATCTCTTTGGCACCATTTTGTTTCAATAAACAAAATTACATTGAGATATGAGTTCGGAGTGTAGTGTAGGTGTGTGTAACAAGTGCTTAAGGTGTTCATCAGAATTCTTTGAGCTGTAAGTACTAATGGCCAGACTGTAGGTGGGTGTAGGGATGTCAGCAACAGGGTTTAGTACACCCAATTTAAAGAGACAGGGGTGGGGAAGACAAAGCGATATTTTGCTAATCAATAGTCAGTGGGCCGCTGCCAAGACTTAATGATGTGAATTTTAAAAAGCTAAAGTGTTGAGGTAGATGTATGCATAACAATGACGCTTTGAATACTCCTCTTGTAGGGTTGAAAGTTGAAATACCCATAGATTGCTGCAACTTCTGCCTTGGTTGTGTACACCAGTTTATTATGTATAATACATAAGCTAAAGGTTTTATGTGTATTCCTATTTAAAATCCACTGTTGAAGAGAAACACTTGATGACTGCTTCATGTGAAGAGACTCTGTGTGGCCGATGGACATCATCTAACATTTCCATTAATTAAATAGTCTACAGTGACCCCTGTTGGCATATCAAACAATTTTGCATTGAAACTGGTGCCAGTGATCAATTCTGTACTAAGAATATTGTAAAAGCCTCTTGAAGACAAGAGAAAGTGTATGAACCATTCAACGAAACTTTCACATTTAATTTCTATGATCTCTAGAGTTTGAGAGGTATCACAAGTCTTTCTTGGCCCCTAAATGAAAGTAGTAGATCAAAATATCAAGGGTTTAACAAGGGTTCACAACATATGTTAACTTTCATGATACAGCATTGCATAGATCAGTGTTTCTCACCGTTCAGAGGATCACGGGGGCAATATTTTGGAAAGGGGGGCATTGAGGTGCCCTTGGGGGGCGTTTGTTTTAAGGTGGGTTTAAACCGAAGAGTCACAAAAATACGAGTTTAAAGTTTCAACAACTTGCAAAAAACTGTGTTCTGCAACATTAAACCCTGTCAGTCTATGCGTATGCGACTGGATGTGACGGTGTATCATAAAGCCTGGATCCCTTCTTGGCCAGACCAAATCCATCATGCATATACCTAACAACGGTGGTTCAGTTATTTCCAATGATCATGTGCATTATGATGCAAAGACATAGTACTATGCGTACCCTTTGTGGATGCATCGCATTTGGGGTGTTGCATTAGTTGGATTTTCCCTACTGTGCCAAAAGGTGTGCGTTAATAAACCCAGAAACCGTACATTTATAAATAGGTTATGCATTTAATTTAATCCAAAAAGCATTGTCAGAATGGAAATAAGTACGTTTGTAAAATATATTCAATATTATTTGTAAAAAGTATGGCCTATATAATTATAATTGGAATGACTAAAACAAATTAAAAGCTGCCAAAAACACTGCTCTACACACTCAAACTACGTTATTATTATAAGCATTGCAGAATGTTTTGTCTTGTGTATATGTTTGATTTATCTTAAAAAAACAAATTACATAAATATTTATTAATTATTCACTAACTACAACGTGATTAGTACATACAGTGGGGAGATTATTTGATCCACTGCTGATTTTGCAGGTTTTCCTAGTTTCAAAGCACGTAGAGGTCTGTAGTTTTTACCATAGGTACACTTCCACTGTATGTACTAACTACAATGTAATTAGTACATACAGTGTGGAGATTATTTGATACACTGCTGATTTTGCAGGTTTTCCTATTTTCAAAGCACGTAGAGGTCTGTAGTTTTTACCATAGGTACACTTCCACTGTGAGAGATGGAATCTAAAACAAATATCCAGCAAGTCACATTGTATGAATTTGTAATAATTAATTTGCATTTCTTGCATGACGTAAGTATTTGATCACCTACCAACCAGTAAGAATTCCGGCTCTCACAGACCTGTTAGTTTTTCTTTAAGAAGCCCTCCTGTTCTCCACTCATTACCTGTAATCACTGCAACTGTTTGAACTCGTTGCCTGTATAAAAGAGACCTGTACACGCACTCAATCAAACAGACTCCAATCTCTCCACAATGGTCAAGACCAGAGATAAAACTGTAGACCTGCACAAGGCTGGGATGGGCTACAGGGCAATAGGCAAGCAGCTTGGTGAGAAGGCAACAACTGTTGGTGCATTTATTAGAAAATGGAAGAAGTTCAAGATGACGGTCAATCTCCCTCGGGCCTGGGGGTCCACGCAAGATCTCACCTCGTGGGGCATCAATGTACATCAGGAAGGTGAGGGTTCAGCCCAGAACTACACGGCAGGACCTGGTCAATGACCTGAAGAGAGCTGGGACAGTCTCAAAGAAAACCATTAGTAACACACTACGCCATCATGGGTTAAAATCCTGCAGCGCACGCATGGTCCCCCTGCTCAAGCCAGTGCATGTCCAGGCTCATCTGAAGTTTGCCAATGACCATTTGGATGATCCAGAGGAGGAATGGGAGAAGGTTATGTGGTGTGATGAGACAAAAATAGAGTTTTTTGGTCTAAACTCCACTCGCCGTGTTTGGAGGAAGAAGAAGGATGAGTACAACCCCAAGAACACCATCCCAACCGTGAAGCATGGAGGTGGAAACCAGGGATGCTTTTCTGCAAAGGGGACAGGACGACTGCACCGTATTGAGGGGAGGATGGATGGGGCCATGTATCGCGAGATCTTGGCCAACAACCTCCTTCCCTCAGTAAGAGCATTGAAGATGGGTCGTGGCTGGGTCTTCCAGCATGATAACGAGACCCAAAACACACAGCCAGGGCAACTAAGGAGTAGCTCCGTAAGAAGCATCTCAAGGTCCTGGAGTGGCCTAGCCAGTCTCCAGACCTGAACCCAATAGAAAATCTTTGGAGGGAGCTGAAAGTCCTTATTGCCCAGTGACAGTCCCGAAACCTGAACGATCTGGAGGTCTGTATGGAGAAGTGGGCCAAAATCCGTGCTGCAGTGTGTGCAAACCTGGTCAAGAACTACAGGACATGTATGATCTCTGTCATTGCAAACAAAGGTTTCTGTACCAAAAATTAAGTTCTGGAAGATGTTAAACATAGTAGATGTCAATGCTCCGTTACAACTATGCAAACAGAAAAAATAAAACCTTTCTTGTAACTCTTTATAATTACCAATTTGATTTGCTTTGAGTCTTAAGCTCAACTCTTTCCAATCATAATAAATGATCATATCATACCTCCCCTCGGCTTTCACTTCATTAAGTCAAAGAAAAGTGACACCATGAGTGAACGCCAGACAGCAACAAATACGGCTACAGGAGTCACCATCCTAAACCCAGGCGATCATGACAAGACATATATGAAAATAGAAAATACCCGGAACGGATCGATAATCCATTCAATAATGTGTACATAATGTATTCAGCAAAATCAAAGTTGACAAAGAAATAACAAAGCATACAGCATAAAATGTGTTATTATGTGTCCAACAATTGTTTCAATACGTAAAGAAATAATAAATCGAATAACCTACTGACAAATGTCCCACATTTGTAGTAAGGGTGAGAGAGTATGGTTGAAGGTTGATCACTTAGAAGACTACTGAGGAAAATAGGTGCAAGTCTGTAAATGAATGTATACAATGACTTCATATTATTTGTAAATCAATGTGATAATGAATGACCATAATATATAAGAAGCCTTGTAGCTACTCTTTACGTCACAGGCCTAACATTAAAATGGCATGTGTTCCTGGGTCCACCTAGAGACGCAGAACTCAAGGATGCCCACAAAATAATTAATAACTGTGCCTTTGTGTCTGTTTAGGATTCACGCTTGCTAAAACTTCCTGTGCTACAGCTGTTAGGTGAAAATATTACTAGCTCTTAACTAAGGTTTGATTATGCCTTCAAACAAACTAGGTACCCTTTTAAAATATGTTGTGTTCTTCAGATTGTCTATAGTAAATGTTGTTCCAACGTAATAGATACTATATGTTAACCAAAGGTCATAGGTTCCAATATTTTTGCAGTTGTGACTGACAGATACACAGTGATTGAAAATTATTGTGAAAATTCCAAAACATTGATACAAATTATGACTAAACTAAAAACAGACATGACCACCCAATTAATGTTGGGTGATTGGGTCAAGCACTTCTCCCACCTGTGCTGCTCTCTGAACCCAGGGTGGGACTATTTTAATCAAACCTTTTTAGAAGTGAGACAAATACCTAAGTTTGTTCTTTAAAACACAAAATGTAATCTTAGGTACAAGAGAAACACAAAAAAGTTAACCAATGCCAGTTCAGTATTCAAATTAAAAAAAAAAAATTTATTGTAGGGGATAAACTCCCTTTTGGCCATTTTTACCCTTTTTGTCATAATTTCACACAAGACTATAATCTCAATCTTCTGTCTGAAACTAAATTATACCATTTATAAGAATCAAATTCAGAGCACATGGAAAACCATGTGTTTTGCTCAACTTAAAAAAAATATAACCCTCTGTGTATTGTTTCCCTCTCAGCAGTCATCCTGTGACAAGGCATAGAGAGAGAAGACACGCATTACAACTGCGTGGAAACCCTTTGTAAAGGCCTATGGGCCCTACTGGTTAACATCAAACTTTCAGGACCTGAGCGGAACCCAAAAGCAGATGAGGATGTGAAGTGACAGAGAAGGGTGGTTTATTGACGAAACAGAAGCACACACACACACATGCACACACAATCACAGGCGAGGGATCATGACAGCATCCCCCACCCCCCGGACAGACGCCCCTGGGCGGTCCACCCGGAGCGCCAGGGTGAAGACGATAGAAGTCGCGTAGCAGGCCAGGGTCCAGGACCAGGCACCTGCGGATCCAGCACCGCTCCTCAGGCCCCATAACCCTCCCAGTCGACCAGGAACTGGAAGCCACACCCCTGATGCCAGGAGGCCACAATCCACAATCCACTTTCTAGTTAGCCCCTTCAGCCTGCCTGTTGGTCTGAGGATGGAAGTCAGAGGATAGGCTGACCGTTGCGCCGATGTCCGTACAGATGGCCTTCCACACCGCCGAGGTGAATTGCAGACCCCGGACTGACATGACGTTACAGGGAAGCCTGTGAGGCCTGAACACGTTTTTGACAAGGAAGGCACAGCAGTCTCTTTGGCAGAGGGAAAAAACTCGCATATTTACTAAAACGACCGTCAGAATGACCGTGTATCCATCAGAGGAGGGCAGGGACATAGGAGACTTGCGCTTGGTTCAGTGGTGCTTCTGTTCTGGGAACAGATGGAGCAGGCTGACACGTAGATCTTGGTATCCTTCCCTATGGTGGGCTGGGCCAGGGTGGCATGTGAGATTGGAGGCATGTGCCCATTGTAGCACTGCCTGTCATAATGCGCCTGGAACGGAAAGGCGGACCGGCAGCTCGTTACCTGGTCCTGGGTTGGTTTGAAGAGCAGCCTTGATGTCCTTCTCGACTCTCCACAGAACTGCCCCGAAGGCACACTTCTCATAAACCCTGGCGGGGTTTCTGCATCGGGCTCCTTCAGGACGCACGTGACAGCGTGTCAGGCTTGGCATTGCGGGATACTGGTCTGTAGGTGAGAGAGAAGTTAAAAACGCCCGAAAAACAGAGCCCACCTAGCTTGACGGAGATTGAGACATTTGGCGGTCCTGATGTAATCCACATTTTTGTGGTCTGTCCATACCACAAAAGGCTGCTCTGCCCCCTCCAGCCAATGCCACCATTCCTCACGAGGAGTTCCCAGTGTCCCGGTGTCATAGTTGCCCTCAGGAGGGGACAGACAGTGAGATAGGAAGGTGGAAGGATGGAGCTTGCCGTCCTCGACAGATCGTTGGGGCAAGACCCACACCTATGTCCGACATGTCCACGTCCACCACGAATTGCCGGGATGGGTCTGGCTGGGAGAGGACAGGAGCAGATATTAGCCGACTCTTGAGGTCCTGGAACACCCTCTCCGCCTCAGGCGTCCATGCAAATGCTCTGGCACTGGAGGTGAGAGCGGTTAACGGAGCAGCCACACTACTGTAATTACGGATAAAGCGCCTGTAGAAATTGGCGAACCCCAGGAACCTCTGAAGCAATTTCCAGGTGTCGGGTCTCACCCATTCAAGCACAGCACTCGCCTTTTGGGGTTCCATCCTCACCTGCCCCTCAGCGATGACATAGCACAGAAAAGAGGCCATATGGGTGTGGAACTCTCCTCTTTGCAGTATAATCGGTTCTCTAGCGATCGGTTGAGCACCTGTCGTACATGCTGAATGTGTTCGGCCTGTATTTTGGAAAAGATCAAGATGTCGTCAAGGTAAACAAACACAAAGCGACCAATCATTTCTTGAAGCAAGACATTGACCAGACATGGGAAGACGACGGGGGCGTTGATGAGCCCGACCAGCATCACCAAATATTTGAAATGGCCCAGGGGGGGTGTGGAACCCCGTCAGCAATTCGTCACCCTTTCTTACCCGGACAAGGTGATAGGCATTGCAGAGATCAAGCATTGTGAACACGGTGGAGCCCTGGAGCGAGTCGAAAGCGGTGTCCATGAGAGGCAGGGGGTATTCATTCCTCACGGTAGTCTATGCAAGCTGCGGTAGCCTATGCAGAGCCGGAGTGACCCATCCTTCTTACTCACAAAGAAGAAGCTGGCGCCCAGGGGGAGAGGAAGAAGGATAGATGATTCCAGCGGCCAGGGAGTCCTTGATGTATATCTTCAGAATATACTCTGTGATGTGCTTTGGGTCCCTGCTATAGTGAAAGTAGCAATGCCAAATGTTTTGAGTACAAGCTAGCACTCTATTCCTGTGTTGATTAGAAATAGAAGGAATCGTGCTCATGCAACTTTTTGAGGATTTGGGGATTCTTCATGGGAGCACATTTGTTTGCAGTCAGCACTTTCCCCCTGAGGTAAGATACACATCGGCCAGTGGACGGATCCGTATTATACAGTGATCAGTGCCGTCTAGACTCCACTGGAATGATTGGGGTAAGGGTAGGTTGACAATGATGAACTTAATACTAATCCAATAATAAATTACTTGTACAAGATGTTTAATAATTTACGTTGTGTATGAAGTTTAATGATACAAAATCAGATCGAGAAACAAACTGTTCCACAATGGAACTTTGTGGAATTATTCTTATTAAATATCTCGAATCGCAGCAAAACTTAACAAAAAGAAAACTTAACTATCTTATCATAATTTTAGAGAACTGTTTAACAGTGAAACCTGAAGCCTACTAGCATCCTCATTTTTCCTCATGGACCTGTAACATCGCCTTCTCACTGTCACCTCACTGTTAACTACACTTGAGACTTTCAATACAGTGATTTGGAGAATGGCCGCATAACGGAAGTTGTCTGACGTTATGTGAAAAGGGCCTATTGTATCTGGGAGAAGAGCACTGCTGATATTACTGAGCGTCTGAGTCTCCATAACCAGAGCAACGTTGACGTTGAGTGACAGGCAACTCCCCTGTCCTTCTGATTTAATAATTCTCCACTATGTTTCTTTTGGTTTTATTATTTCTCGTATAAATATAAGCTTGGGAAAACGTGAATTAGTGGTGTGCACGAAAATACGGAACAAATAGCATAATAATTTTGAAAGGGACAATGCATTTTATTTTAAAATACGGGACGATCACGAATTAGAAGGGACGGGTGGCAACCCTCGGTTAGATAACTTCATTAGTTAAGCCACACCAGCCTACTAGCTAGCCAAACAGATTTAGGCTGACAACTAACTGTGCTTAAGTTAGTTGCCTGAAGTCGAAAACACGT
The DNA here is from genome assembly GCA_016801105.1 of Esox niger. NCBI lineage: Eukaryota > Metazoa > Chordata > Actinopteri > Esociformes > Esocidae > Esox > Esox niger. The sequence goes on along the minus strand of JACXGJ010000963.1, from coordinate 68,137 downwards.
TCGGCGTTGTATTACTCATTGGTCATGCAGTCGAATATTGTTATACTAATAAACGTTATACTCACATTTAAGGAAAAACGTGTTCTAGCTACCTACAGTCTCCTCACTTAGAGACATTATTCATTTACTGTAAAGCGTTATATTCACCGCGGGAGATTTCCTCGTTCATTCTGGTCGCCGTGTACATCCAGCCTCAGGCTTGTATTAGCGTGGTGTTACTACAGCTGGCTGATCAGACAACTAACGGGGAGAAAAAACATCCGAACTCCCTGATTATTATTCTTGGGGACTTTAACAGAGCAATCCTCAGGCGTGAACTTCCAAAATACAGACAGCATATTAAGTGCCCCACCAGGGAATCTAACACGTTGGACTACTGCTACACAGTATTAAAGGAAGCCTATTGCTCTGTCCTCAGTGCAGCACTGGGACTCTGATCACTGTTTGGTTCATCTTATCCCGACCTATAGGCAGAAATTAAAATCTGCGAAGCCTGTGGTCAAGTCTGTAAAAAGATGGACCAATAAGTCTAAGGTGGATTTACAAGACTTATTCGATTATACTGATTGGAGTGTCTTTGAGGCTGAAGCCACAGACTTACACGAACTCACTGACACTGAGACATCTTACATCAGTTTTTGTGAAGACGTGTGTGCTGCCATTGCACGACAACTTTTGTTTTTCCTTCATACGTTAATGATATTTAGACAATATCAGTATACGTAAAGATACTGACTTTTTCTTTAAGTGAAAAGACGGAAATCCCAAGTCTTTTACTGCGCAAGAGTTAACGGAGCCGCTGCTCCTTTGCATTGAAAGGAGCCAGTTGAGGTGGTTCAGGCATCTTTTAAGGATGCCATCAGGACGTCTCCGGAGGGAGGTGTTCCAGGCACGTCCAGCTGGTAGGAGATCTCGTGGTAGGCCCAGGACTAAATTTCGACACTGTCCTGGGAACGCCTCGGGATCCCCCAGTCAGAGCTGGCAAATGTATCTCGGGTAAGGGAAGTTTGGGGTCCACTGCTGGAGCTGCTGCACACCCTCTTATAACTGGGGCTGTGGCTGTGTGAAACTTGCATAATGTATACAGTCATTCCACACAGACTGATATATTTAAAGTGTTTATTCCTTTTCATTTTGATGATTATAACTGACAACTAATGAAAACCCCAACATCAGTATCTCAGAAAATTAGAATGACATTATGACATTATTATCTGATTGGCTGCTGTTTGTCTCCCTGGGAAACAAATTCATCTGTTGTCAATCAGTGATGTGCTTTCTTATATTTTTTCTGATAACAATAGTAACAACAGTAATAATAACAACAGCACAACTACAAGATCATTTCCTGATAAAAAAGTCTGTGCCATGCTTATGGCACGGACTGCAGCATTCAACTCTGGCAGCAATGACAATTATAAGAAATCCCGGTATGATTTCAGGAACGCAATAAAAACTGCAAAAAGCCAATACAGAGTCAAAGTAAAATCTCTCTACCAAAGCTCCCAATACCAGGACCATGTGGAGTGGTCTGAGAACCATCATTGACTATGAAGGCTATTTAGGTAGTTTGGGGGAAGTCTTTCTATGCTCGCTTTGAAAACATCATCCCTGGCATGGACACTCAAATGGATCAGGACAACTGCCCTTTACAAATTACCAGGGCAGGCGTCTGAAAAAAGATGAACACCTGCAAGGCTCCTGGACCAGATAACATCTCAGGCCGCTTTCTCAAGGTCTGTGCAGACCAACAGGCTGATGTCTTTACTGATATCTTCAACCTATCACTACATCAGTCAGTGGTCCCCACCTGCTTCAAAAAAATTTCCTGTGCCAAAAAAGCCAAAAGTCCTATGCATGAATGACTACTGCCCTGTAGCACTCACACCAATCTTCATGAAGTGCTTTGAGCAACTAATAAAAACTCACATCACAGACTCCATGCCTGTAACACTTGACCCGCTGTAGTTTGCCTACAGACAAAACAGATTTACAGAGGATGCCGTTGCTCTGACCCTCCACTCTGCACTCTCTCACCTGGACAAGGGAAACACATATGTGAAAATGCTGTTCATCGACTACAGCTCAGCCTTCAACACCACTGTGCCCCACAAGCTTGTGGTGAAGCTCAGGGATCTGCGTCTCGACCCCACTATGTGCAGATGGATCCTGAACTTCTTGACTGGCAGACCCCAGGTGGTGCGGATGGGCAACACCACCTCATCCTCACTGACGTTCCGTACTGGCTCTCCCCAGGGCTGTGTGCTGAGTCCACTCCTGTACTCTGTTCACCCACAACTGCCTGGCAACTCACGTCTCCAACACCATCGTTAAATTTTCTGATGACACCACCATCATAGGCCTGATCTCTGACAACGATGAGTCAGCCTATAGAGACGAGGTAAAGTCACTGACCTTGTGGTGTCAGGAAAACAACATCCAGCTCAATATCAGCAAAACGAAAGAGATGATTGTTGATCGCAGGAAGCATCGGCGGTGAGACCACGCCCCCATACACATCAATGGGTCTTCAGTAGAGAGAGTTCACAACATCCGGTTCCTTGGTGTCAACATCAGCGATGACTTGACCTGGTCCCATCACTCTAACATCTTGGTGAAAGAGGTCAGGAAATGGCTCTGCTTCCTACGGCGATTCAGGAGATTTGGCATGGACTCTCACCAACTTCGACAGATGCACTATCGAGAGTATCCCGAACGGCTGTGTCACCGGGTGGTAAGGCAGCTGCACCGCCCCCAACCGCAAAGCACTTCAGAGGGTGATTAAAACAGCATTGCACATCACAAGGTTTGAACTGCCATCCCTGCTGGATCTCTACACCGAGAGGTGTAGGAGGAGGCGCAAACAGATCATTACAGATCCCAGCCACCCATGCCATGGAATGTTTACCAAGCTGCCATCAGGCTGTAGGTACAGGAATATTCCATCCAAAACTAACAGGCTACGGGAGAGCTAAATTCCTCAGACTGTAAGACTGCTCAATTTGGGATACCCTCTTCCCTTCCATCCATAGTCCCTTGTAAACCTGTCACTTTTACATTGCACTACAGTTTTACAGTTGTATAGTTATTATTATTGATGCGTGTTATCGTATAATGCTATTATTGATTGATTGTGTTTTCTTATTTTTGACGGACTGCGTAAGGGGAGCCGGCTAAGAAGAGCAAATGTCACTGACTGACTGACTGACTGACTGAACCCCTTGTAAAATAGCGTAGTGGTTAGCGAAGCGGACCTGCAAACTATAGGTCCTTTGTTCAGATCTCCTCACAAGCAAAGCAAAGTACGCATTATTATTTTTTCCATATAGATGAAAACTTCACTGGCTAAAACCTTCAGTATCTACATTATAGTAAGTCTGAAAAAAACTGTTTACTGTAATATTGTTTCTGGTGGATTTAAAAAAAATACACATCCGTGCATGCGTTTTGGATCAGGATAGACAATCACATGTGCTGTCTACAACATACAGTAGTTACATTATTGTAAGTCTTAACTTAAACTGTATTCGGTTATATTACAACTTTTTCTGGCATGTTAAAGCTCATCTTCAGTCTCACTAGCAATTGCTCAAGTTCTATGAATATTCCTAGTGTGATAGTAGATACTAGTAAGCCTATTACTGGCTAATAAGCTGTTAAAACGGCTAGTGGCAAAATCCATACAGTTCATAGACGCTATGATGGAGGTCAATTTAATACGAAACATTAGTCAGTTTAACACAATGCTCAATGGAGTCTAGCGACTGCTGAAATGGGAAATGCCGTGGTATAGTGGTTAAAGACAGTGCCTCTCACATGGAAGACCCATGTTCAAATCTGTTGAGAGCAACGACATTTACATTTTTTATTTGTGGGCTGCAATAAAATGTTATGTTTATACAGAATTGCAACTATTTCTGGTAGATTCCACGATTCTTCTCTTCCTTTCACTTGATAAAAAAGTTAGTTATCATCACCTTTATTGATAGATATTGTATCAACGTCATTCACGAATGCAAGATAGTGAAGATAATGAAAGCAAGTTTTTATGCCATGAAAGAAAAAATATGTTCTCATGCCATGGAATGAAATAGCTTTGGCAGACTTGCTAGCAGTATTATTATTATTATTATTATACGCAATATCATTCATGAATGGCCAATTAGCTGTTGAAACGACCAGTGGCAAAAAAGGATTTGTTCAGGGTAGACACAATAGGCTATATCGACACTTGGTGTAGTGGTTATTGATAACGACTTCCACATGGTCAACCTGGGTTCAAATCTCGAGAACTAGGCTTGCCTGGATTTATTGTTATATAATAATTACTGTTACTTTTTAACTTTAAACTGCACTGTCAGGAGTAGGAAAACCAAGCATTTCATTGCCATAAGTTGTTATTACGCTAATTAGTATACATAAAATGGATAAACATTTCATAATTTTAAGTGGGTATTGCTAAATTGGTGAAACAAAGTTGGTTTCCCGTCTAGCTCAAACGGTTTCAAAGATATAACCTAAGAGTTAATTAACATTAATGACGCTAATTAGCATACATAAAACTGGGGATACCCTAAACTGGTGAAACAAGGTCGGTTTCGTGTCAGGAGCTTGAACGGTTCAAAAGTTACAGCATAGTAGTTAACTAATGCTAATTAAGCTAATTAGCACACGTACATTTGAAAAACATTTCCTCATTTGAAGTAGGCATAAACTGGTGAAACAAAGTTGGTGTCATGACTGCAGCTTGAACGGTTTAAATGATACAGAGTAATAATTAATTAACGCTAATTAGCATACATTAAATGGATGAACATTTAATAATTTGAATTGAGTATAGATAAACTGGTGAAACAAAGTATGTTTCCTGTCTGTTGCTCGAATGGTTTCAAAGATACAGCCTAATAGATAATAAACGCTAGTTACGCTACTCAGCATATGTTAATATACTACCTAAGGTCATTAACGCTAATTAGCGTTACAGTTCAATAGTTATTATCAATTATATCTTAACAATGTAAAATAGCAGTCAGTTGTTTATAAACATGTAATATAATTCTAATTTAGGATAGCCTCAAACCTTTAAAGTTGTTACCAATGGTTGATTGGCCATAAACATGAACATAATAATTTAGACTTTTTTACCATTCAAGTCTATGAACACCTTTTTTTATATAGTTTAAAAAGTATAAAAGCTATCACAAAATCTGCTCAATAAACCTGAATTAGAGCATTTGTGACTTTTGGGAGTTGATTTTGTGTTTATAGCTTTTACTGTTAAGGCTCTAGAGATGGAGGAATAATCGGAATTAGTGTGGGAGAAATCTATAGAATGTGATTTGCCTTTGGCAAGCACACCTAATTATTATAACAACCGTAACAATGATAATAATCATTAATATTCAGGGCAATCAGCTTTCACCTTATTTGATGGGGGGTGGTGGCCCAAAAATGTTTGAGAGTTTTGGGTAGGTGATGCTGATTATTTATTTGACAATTTAAAACCATGATTTAACAACGGTTGATGGATTCTGCATTTAAAAAATATCAAGGCTAAAAAGACAATAAAGAAATAACTTACAAATATTTTCATTTTGGTCTGATGGAAATTGGGGAGTGTCTATTAAGCATCATCAATGGAAAATAAAATTGTTGTGTTGTGAAACTGTTAGTCGCCCAGAGAAATACTACTTTAGTAAAAGCATTTTGTTTTGCCAGATGCTCTATCCAACACTTTGAAATAATTTACAACAAAGCATTTGTGTTGAGTTTGGCAGATCAGAGGCAGTAGGGACGACAAGGTATGTTCTCTGGTTAGGTGTTTAAATTGGATCCTGTATTTCCTGCCCTGCTGGCTAATACAAATATAACAGGTACAGTCAGGCCCGGAGTGGCATATTGATCTAATGTTTACAATTCAATTCACAGTACAGTTTACAGTTACATTGCAAATAGCACCAACAGCATCTAGAGCATCAGTAGCCACCTAAGCAGTGCACTGGTTTCAACCACTTTATAACTGTGTCGTTGCTTATAGACATGAGGATTTCCTTCTCTGTGCACATTAACATGAAAGACCTGAATCAATGAGCTTTGTAACCTTTTTATCACAAACGTTTAAGTTGAGAAGCTTCTCTCACATGCAACCTGCGTAATGGACCAAGTCAACAGAAACATATATGCTAACCCAATGACATGATGAGCATCTGTGGGAAGGTTATACTGTGGGAGTATTAAATGGACACAATTGGCACAATTTTTTTAGGTTATCCTTTGTCCCCTCAACCAGACACTGAGCTGACAAATATCCATTCCGTGTGTCTGTAGGTACTTGGAGAGGGGGATACAGTGAGGAGAACAAGTATTTGACACACTGTTGATTTTGCAGGTTTTCCTATTTACAAAGCATGTAGAGGTCTGTAATTTTATCATAGGTACACTTCAACTGTGAGAGACGGAATCTAAAACAAAAATCCAGAAAATCACATTGTATGATTTTTAAATAATTAATTTGCATTTTATTGCATGACATAAGTATTTGATACATCAGATAAGCAGAACTTAATATTTGGTACAGAAACCTTTGTTTGCAATTACAGAGATCATACATGTCCTGTAGTTCTTGACCAGGTCTGCACACACTGCAGCAGGGATTTTGGCCCACTCCACTGATGGAGACTGTTCAGACAGAAATGCAGAGAACCATTAATACAGTCCCTGCATACTTGCTGCACCATCAGTGGAGTTGCCCACATACATGCCAATGTCAATGCCAAGTTTGTCTAATGTGTTCTTTAGTAGCTAACTCAGATATTTACCTGGTGATTTTTCACAGTTCACCAAAGCAACCAACCGCTCATGAAATACATCTGTGACACATCTGGCAATGATAGCACACTGGTCCTTTATGTGCCGTACTGAGTTATATCAATCTGAACCAAAAATAGTCCAGCCCATCTAACCTCATCTGAAATTGTGCCTTTTATGACCAGGCTGAGAGTATCCACAAATTTCCCAACAATGTCCTTTGATAGCAGTCACAAGAGATCCTCTACCTTTTACTCCAGTGTCATGATGCTTCTTGGTTTGCTCAAAACAACTGCTAATGTGCTGCTGAAGGCACAGTTAATAACGACGCAAAAGTATTACCAACCTAGATATTGGCCATGATTGACTGCAGTACCTTCTAGTGTATAAGCAGCCTCTGCTTTATCCCCTCTGTAACAAAGTTCACATTTGCCTATGACTTTTATCACATCAATTATGTGTTCCACCACGTGACTCTTCTTCTTCACCTGCTCATGATGTAAAGAAATGTTTTTGACTGCCAGAAGGCTTTTTATATCTGCCAACAGAGAGTAAGCATTAGCACTATCTGGATAGATCTTACTTTTCTCATGCTCTTCTATCCGCTGATGAACATGTTTTCATACCTCCCTTTATGAAAAGACTATCACTTGCAGCAGGTGCATATGCCAAACACCCAGAACAATACAGTGCTTTTTTTCACAGTATGTCAACCACTTGCAGTTGGTGCTATGCTTGCTGTGAAAACTTTTAGCTAGTGGTGGTGTTTTGTGGGCTGTTGAAGATGGTAATTGTAAAATGTGTCTAGATCCTGTGCTTGAGGATGAGCAAAATAATCTAAATGAGGGTCTTCCTCATCTACACTAGCATCTGCCTGTGTCTCTTGGATCTCTTGCTGGGCTGTTGTCTCAGTGGATGATGTCTCTATATCTCCTCCCTCAGCATCTGACCTGTATTGCTTAACAATATAGGGCAGAAGGGCATATACCAGGGGTGTCAGACTCTGATGAGGCAGCAGGCCGGATTTGTTGGAATGAGACCTCATGGGGTCTGTCATTGTCATGGTCATTATCATCTTTCTGCACGGGTATCATATTGTGGTGATTTACTCCTTTTCTACACCCACTTCTGAACAAACAATGCATATTGGTTTATCATGTAATGTCATATACTGCTCTTTCTTACATTAAATTACTTTAAATCATATTGTTTACTCTGTAATCGTCTCTACCTGTCCCTGTAGTCATGGCAATAGGTTGACAACACTACAACGATAATAGCCGAATAATTACGTTGCTGATGCTAATCATTAGGCCTATATATTTCTTTACCAGTTGCAACTTGTGTTTGTCCTCTTGAAAATAAATCGGTAAGCTTGGCACATTTGCAGCATCCTCCTCCAATGTCTTTCCTTTTTTCAACCCATCCTGGCCTCTTCCTCCCATTCCTTCCTCCCTGATGCGCATCGTTACTGTAGGCCCGGCCCAGCTATCGGTAGCCTATCTGAGAAATCGTCTTGAAAAGTAAAATATGGGCTATGGACCCAATCAACTCCGTTTGGGAGAGGAGAACTCCCTCACATGATACAACCCATGCAGAGGCTGCGGTGTCGGAATGCGGAACATGTGTAGCCGACTTTAAGAGAAGCTATACTAATGTGACAAATGTCAAAAAAATTATCCTAGAGCGCCTCAAAAGTTAAGCAGCCCATCGGGAGTTCTCACGATTACCCACCCCGGGCCTTGGTACAGTACTTTTGGTTGTAAGGGAAAATGTATGATCTAAATGTACATATTCCTTTGTTGTAAAAACATATATTCGATACCATCAGTAATTTTTCAGACCCATTCATGGACTTAATTTTTAAATATTTAAACATTTTCTTTTGCCATGAATCTACAATATGCCATAATGACAAAGCAAAAACATGTTTCATTTAAATTTTTGGTAAGTTCAATGAAAGTGAAAATGGAATAGATCATTCATTTTTATATTCAGGCCCTTTGCCATGACACTAAAAATTAAGCTCAGGTGCAACTGTGTCCTAATTTTTGAGTAGTCTTTAGAACTCGATTGAAGTGACCCTGTGGAAAATTCAATAGACTGGACATTATTAAGAAAGCCAATACCAAACCATGAAGTTGTAGACCTCTGTGATAGAGTTCTGTTAAGGCTATGGAAGGTTATAAAACATGTCATAAAGCATTAAAAGCTCCCAGTTCTATAGTTGTGGAATGGAAGAAGTTTGGAACCACCAACATTATTGCCATAGATTGCCCTATGGCCAAACTAAGTAACTGGGCAAGAAGGGCCTTTGCTAGGGAGTTGACCGACAACTATTAGAGAGCTTCTGTTTCTCTGCACAGATAGGGGAACCTGCCAGTAAGACAACCTTCTCGGAAACACTATCAATCATGCTTTTATGGTACAGCAGCTAAACAAAAAACACTGAAAGCATGAGAATAAAGATTCTCTTGTCTAATGAGAACCACATTTAACTATTAGGCCTAAATGCTAAGTGCTATGTATGGTGAAAACAAGGTATTTCTCATACAACTGGCTAATACCTTCTCTATGGCATTGTGCTATAGGAATGCTTCTCAGGGACTAGGAGACAGGTCAGGATTGAGGGAAGGTTGAATGGAGCTAAATTGAAACTGCACAAGACCTCAGACTGGGACGAGGTTTCATCTATTGACTATGGAGCTTTCATCTATGGACTACGTTTGTGAATATCCTTGAAATTAGTGGCACATTTATTATTATGATATTAAGGTCGGGTGACTCTAATGGCCACTCCAGAACCTTCACCGTTTTCTGCTGTAACCACTGGAGGATCAACTTAGCCTTGTGCTTAGGGTCATTGTCATGCTGGAATGTCCAAGTCCAAGTGCCTCTCATGCGCAGCTTTCATGCAGAAGAATACAAGAATTGTCTGCCAGTATTTTCTGATAACATGTTGCATTCATCTTGCCATCAATTCTAACAAAATTCTCTGTGCCTTTAGAGCTCACCAGAGGCTGTGAGGCGGGTCAAGGTGTTGTCGGGCAGATTGTAACCAGGCATTTTTGTAGCATTGGCACAGTAAAGGTTTCTTCTTTTCTTAATTTTTGTTCTAGTATTGTTGTATTGTGCTCCTTGAAATAACCACACCGTCTTTTTCCTAGAGCAGCCTGTGGGTTTTTCTTTGTATCCCAAACAATTCTTCTGGCAGTTTTGGCTGAAATAATGTTGGGTCCTGCCCTTGGCTTGGAATCAAGAGATCCCTGAATTTTCCACTTCTTAATAAGTGATTGAACAGTACTGAACTTTTTGCACACTCAACTTTTTGCAAGGCAAATCTTTTCTGCTCCCCATGCTCAGTGCATCCATGTGAGAGCTAACAAACTCATTGACTCTTAATACACAGACACTAATTGCAATTTAAAAAGCCACAGGTGTTGGAAATTCACATTTAATTGCCATTTTCACCTGTGTGTGTCACCTTGTGTGTCTGTAACTAGGCCAAACATTTAAGGGCATGTACAATTTTGATCAGGGCCATTTGGGGGATTTCTGTTATCATTATGAAAAAGGAACCAAACAATTATGTAATAATGAATGGCTTCATATGGTTACCATCCCTAAATAAAATAGTTTTTCATATTTTCAAAATTTCTCAATTTCTGCTAGGGTACGCAAACGTATGTAACTACTTTACACCACTAAGTACTAATGAAAATATAGAAAGAGAGAAAATGTGGGCTGAAATACATATTTGACCATGGCCCAGATTCTCATTCAGGTCCACAAAGAGATGACCTCGCTATCCATTTCTTCTGACATTTGTATTCAGCACCCTACTGTCGTCTTAACACAGTGATGCCATCTCATGGACTGGCTTCTCTGCACCATTGAAAGCCAGCAAAATGCAATACATAAATCGGCCTAGAAAATAATTGGAGCCGTCTCACTTTACTGAGCTGGGAAATTTGCTAGACGACTGAGATCAATGAACCTAATCCAGTCTTCCCGATATGTTTCCTGGGTGATTCTTGATCTGTGCTGGCTGGGCCAAGTGAGAAAGTACTGTAGCATACGAAATGTTGTCGTTATAGTTAAGAAACTGTGTTAGAGACAAACCCTTTGCACAACCCAGTTTCCAAGAATGTTGGGACGATGTAAATAAAAACAGAATGCAATTACATGCAAATCATTTATCCCTATATTTAATTGAAAATAGTATAAATACAATATATTAAATGTTGAAACCAAGAAATTAGATTTTTTTGGGAAAAACACATGTCCATTTTGAATTTGATGCCAGCAACACATTACAAAACAGTTGGGGTAGGTGCATCTTTACCACTGTGTTGCATCACCTCTTCTTTTTACAACCCCAAGTAAGCATTTAGGATCTGAGGAGTCCAATTGCTGTTATTTTGAAAGCAGAATGTTGTTCCATTCTTGCTTGATATAGGATTTCAGTGGCTCAACAGTTCAGGGTTTCCATTGCTGTATGTCATTTCATATTGTGCCAAATGTTTTCAGTTTAACACCCGGACTCTTATACTACTGAGCCATGCTGTTGCGATATGTGCAGAATGTGGTTTGGCATTGTTTTGCTGAAATAAGCAAGGCCTTCCCTGAAAGACATTGGCAGCAAATCTTGCACCAAAACATCTCAGTTCAAACATTTGATATGTTGCCTTGGTACTACTTTCTATTGAATATAGGGTTTAAATGATTTGCACATCATTGCATTCTGTTTCTCTTTACATTTTGCATAGCGTCCCAATTTTTTGGAAACAACATTGTTTCTAGTTAGCGCTGTGTCAAAGCTGGAAAAGCTAAAGACATGGTTCAGGCATATCTGAAGTGATCGGATGTCCAGTTGATGGCATGCGTATCTTTTATGTGGATATTGGTCTTTGCTTGGTAAGAACTCTGCTTCAGGCAAATTAATGGAAAAGACAAGCATCTGGATTTGGAGTGTATAGGACTATTCATTTGAAATCAGCTTTGCCAATCCACAGCTTAGGAGCAGTATCAGACTGGAGTAAATGAAGACTTAATGTTGCTCTAGTGCACGTCAGAAGAGGAAGTATAGTAATTATATTCCTCTGCAAATCAGAGCAGATAATTATAAACAATGCTCAGCAAAAGGGTGTCAAAATCCAATCAGATCTCTAAACTGAAACAGAAATAACTAAAGAGAACCTAACCTGGCTCTCCAGTTCCAATATTTTTAGACCCTTACTAAAATAGATTGGCACCCAATGTACATTTGACGCTTAAACACCCATGTAAACTCCTAACATTACACTTTCACAGGCTTATACATCCTAAATTACAGCAAGGAAGCATTAGGCCAGATTATTTACAATCCTATAGGTTTCTTATTGGAATTTTTCTACAATCCTTTTTCAGGAGGTGCTGAAATCCCTGATCCTTCTATTAAGAGTGTGGCATACAACTTGATGGTCAATCAAGCGTTAACAAGGGGTCAGTCATGCGGTTAGTGCGAGCTCCCAGCCCGTCACTGATGATTTTGTCTGAGCCTATCCATCCCTTGGATCTTGATCCTGCACTAAAGTGAAGGATCAAAACCCATTTGAAACGGACTGGGCCAATGCAGATTTAATGATTGCAACACACTCAACTTTATCACACTGAGGCTTTATCAAAGTACCTCCTAGCAGTGCACACAGCCTCACTGCATGTCATTAAAGAAATCAGTCACTCAACTAATACTATAATTTAAACGGGAAGTCTTAATGGGAGTGACTGTCCTTGTATTCAAGGATTTCTTTCATGTGAAAGTACTACCCTGACCATTGTAAAATAAGCTGTGATATGCAGTTGTTTTGCTTTAAAACCAGAGAAAACGTCTGTTAAATAACTTAGTGCAAATCACTGTCCCAAAGAATGACTATTCCATACCCTCCTCATTAGAATGGATCATTGTCATCCTCCAGATTACTCCCATTTCAGTCAGACAATTCCATTCCACTACAATGTTTGTGGAAGCTTGTTTGTGAGAAAAACACAACAAAGCTCATCTTTCAGAGAAAATCACCTCCCAAAGAAGAGCATTTGATATCTGATAAGGAAAGTCATTTCATCTCTAAAAATACCAAAATGCTCTCAGCACAAATAATTGTCACCTGCGCAAACACTCTGTTTCCTCTTCTCCAGCGAAAGGTCAGAAGATTCTAATGGGCGTGAAGAGCAGGCATTGCTCATTAGATGCAGTTAGGCACTGTGGCATGCTACAGTATGCCACCTCCATCTGGCATCAGGGGTTGGCATCACTGGGCTGGCATTTCAAATCAAACACACTGCAGGAAATGTTTTGAATGGTCATTACACTGCATAATGTGCCAGAAATAACATGATTGCATGCACACGCAGCAAGAACCAGCAGTCAACAACAGTTTCTCTCCAGGACTCTCACCCATAAGCATGAACATGAAAAACATTTACATTGATTGAAGTTTATTTCCTGTTACTCATTTTGCCAAGAGATAACAATATATTTTGTAGCACGAAAGATTTTCTGAGATTTTCTATAAATTTCGCCAAGGGTGGTTAAAAGTGTATGTTAATTACATTGGAGAGTTAATATACAGGGCAAGCAGTGTTTTTTCACTCAGAAAGTAAGACATCACATGAAATCCTAATTAGGTACTGATAATAGGGCTCAGACACTCCAATCCTCATTCCCTGATTATGACAGAGATTGGGTCACATTTGAATATTACCCTGCAGGTGAATTGGTTAAACTACATAAACTATTTCAAAGTGCTAGAAAAAGTTTATGAGGTCCTGTACTAGACAGTGCTGACAGAAGGAGGTCTTGAAACTCTAATGTCAACCATGTCAAACTCAGTTTTTCTTGTCAGTCCTTTCAAGGTGGAGACTAAAGGCATTTGAGACTGCACACACTTAGGCCACAGACAACCATGTGGCTTCTTATTGCCTCAAGAACAAGGATACAGTCTATTATACTATTATTTGCCCTGACATATAATTATGCTATGTCCATGGAATTTCTTCCATCCTCTACTACATTAAATGAAATTCTGTTGAGGAAAAAGTCAGTAGTTGTTTTATAGATATGTTTTTGTTGACCAGCCTAGAGGGAACCGTGTTGAATGTTAAAGTATTCACCCCCTTGGCATTTTTTGTGTTTTGTTGCCTCACAACTTGGAATTAACATAGATTGTTTGAGGATTTACATCATAGAATTTACAGAACCTGCCCACAACTTTGAAGATGTATTTTTTTTATTTATAAACACATATTTATACATTTATATAAACATTTATTTATTTATGAAGTAAACAACAAATAGGACAAAATAACAGAAAAAGTAAATGTGCATAACTATTCACCCCCCCTAAAGTCAATACTTTGTAGAGCCACCTTTTGCGGCAATCACAGCTCCAAGTGGCTTTGGATAAGTCTCTATGAGCTTGCCACATCTTACCACCGGGATTTTTGCCCATTCCTCCTTGCAAAACTGCTCCAACTCCTTCAAGTTGGATGGTTTACGCTTGTGAACAGCAGTCTGACCACAGATTTTCTATTGGACTGAGGTCTGGGATTCTGACTAGGCCATTCAAACACATTTACATGTTTCCCCTTAAACCACTCAAATGTTGCTTTAGCATTGTGTTTGGGGTCACTGTCCTCCTGGTGAACCTCCATCATAGCCTCAAATCACACACAGAGTGGGACAGGTTTTGCTCAAGAATATCCCTGTGTTTAGCCCCATCCATCTTTCCCTCAACTCTGACCAGTTTCCCAGTCCCGGCTACTGAAAAACATCCCAACAGCATGATGCTGCCACCACCATGTTTTACTGTGGGGATGGTGTTCTTTGGTTGATGTGATGTGTTGGGTTTGCGCCAGACATAGCATTTCTTTGATGGCCAAAAAGTTCAATTTTAGTCTCATCAGACCAGAGCATACATTTTGGGAGTCTCCCACATGCCTTTTTGCAAGCTCAAAACATGCCATTTTGTTTTTTGCTGAAAGTAATGGCTTTCTTCTGGCCACTCTGCCATAAAGCCCAACTCTATAGAGCGTACAGCTTATTGTCATCCTATGTACAGATACTCCAGTCTTTATGTGACTTCTGAAAGTAATTGGTTGCACCAGAGCTTTTTATGGGCTTCATAACAAAGGGGTGACTACATATGCACATGCCAATGTTCAGTTTTATTTTAATTTTTTTCTCATTTCACTTCTTCAACTTAAACTATTGTGTTCTGATCCATCACATACAATTCAGATTTTAAAAAAAACATTGAACTAAAGGCAGTGATGCAACAAAATAGGTAAAAAGCCAAGGGGGGTGAATACTTTTGCAAGGCACTATAAGTCTCTGAACAGCATTCTCACATAGGTGTTGGTTTTGTCCAGGTGGGTCAGGGCAGAGTGTTAAGCTGTGGAGATTGCATCCTTTGCAGACGTGTCTGACTGGTAGGCAAACGGGTAGGGATCCATTGTTGAGTGTAGGCAGGACCTGAGGTGGGCCAGAACTAGTCTTCTGAAGCACTTCATGATCGTGAGGGTGAGTGTGACACATCTAAAGTCTACACGCAGACTGCTTCAGCACTAGCACAATGGTTGCGGTCTTAAAGCATGTGGGGACCACCTGGGCTGGTGATGTATTGAAAATGTCAGTGAAGACTCCGGCTAGCTCCCTAAAACATGCTCTGAGCACATGCCCGGAGACACAATCAGGACTAGTGGCATTGCATACATTCACCCTGGTCAGTGCAGACAACAGCTCTGTGGTGTATAGGCTAGTGGGGTTAAGCTTTAATGTCTTGCTCTTTGTTGTCCCCGTCAAAGCAAGCTTAGAACCAATTTAACTCATCGGTGATGGAGTCATTGCTGACTGTGGAGGTAGGGTTATTTGACCGGTAGGCTGTGATGGCTTGCATGCCCTATCTCATGCGCTGAGGATCAGAGTTGTTGTTGAAGTGCCCCTCGATCTGCAGTTTGTGGTCATTGTTCACCATCTGATGCCCCTTTTCAGGTTGGCCTTGGATGAGCTGTAGGCCATTTTATTGGCAGATCTGAATGCAGTGTCACGTGCCATTAGCAGTTGTCAGAACTCACTGTTCATCCAAGGCTTCTGGTTGGGGAAGGTCTATATTAGTTTGTGTGGCGACGTCATTGGGTGAAGGGCAGGGCCAGACTGGGGCTATTTTTTAGCCCAGGACTTTCAGGCCCAAGACCGGCCCACTTTGTCCATGGTTGTGGAAATTGAAAAATTAAGCAACAGTACAGCTCTTAAAATCCTGTAGTTTTTATTACTACCATGGTTCAACAAATAATGTAAAGGTTCAATAATAATTCACTTAAGCTGAGAAGTTAACAAAAAATATTCCACTAATCCACAATGATATATTGATTAATTAACAAAAGCACAAAGAAAGAAAGAAAGCATTTGAAATGTATCCCACTGTTCCACAAGGAGGCACATTGAACAAATATTTACAATTTAATTCACAGTACAGATTACAGTTACATTGCGAATAGCATCTACAGCATCAGTAGCAGCCTAAGCAGTGCACTGGTTTCAGACACTTTATAACTGAGTCGTTGCTAATAGACATGAGGATTTCTTTCTCTGTGCACATTAACAAGAAAGCCTCCAAGTTGTCCTGACTCAATGAGCTTTGTAGCGTCTCTCACATGCAACCTGCATGATGAACAAAGTCAACTGAAACGTATATGCTAACCCAATTACATGATAAGCACCTGTGAGGAGGTTAAACTGTGAGAGTATTAAATGGACACAAATGCCACAGTATTGGGTGATACAAAAAGGCTAATATTTTAATTAAATGTAATATGTAAATGTAAATGTATAATATTTGCCTTAGAATAGGTTGACAACACTACAACTATATTAGCTAAAAAACTATGTTGCTAATGCTAATCATTAGGCCTATATCTCTCTTTACCAGTTGCAATTGTGTTTGTCCCCTTGAAAAAACTAACAAATCTCAGTTTGTTAACTGTATAAAAGGCACCTGTCCACAGAAGCAATCAGTCAATCAGACTTCAAACTCTCCACTATGGCCAACACCAAAGACCGTCGCCAAGCAGCTTGGTAAGAAGGTGACAACAGTTGGTGTGATATTTTGCAAATGGAAGAAACACAAAAAAACTGTCAATCTCCCTCAGTCTGGGGCTTCATGCAAGATCTCACCTTGTGGAATTGTAATGATCATGAGAATGCTGAGGAATCAGCCCAGAACTACACAGGAGGAGCTTGCCAATTTCATAGTCACCAAGAAAACAATTCGTAACACACTACGCCATGAACGGCTGAAATCCTGCAGCGCCAGCATGGTCCCCCTGCTCAAGAAAGCACATGTACAGGCCCGTCTGAAGTTTGCCAATGAACATCTGAATGATTCAGAGGTGAACTGGGTAAAAGTTTTGGGGTCAGATGAGACCAAAATCGAGCTCTCTGGCATCAACTCAACTCACTGTGTTTGGAAGAGGAATGCTACCTATGAACACTCCAAGAACACCATCCCCACCGTCAAACATGGAGGTGGAAACACTATGCGTTGGGGGTGTTTTTTTGCTAAGGGGACAGGACAACTTCAACACATGAAAGGGATGATGGACGAGGCCATTATTCGTCCAATCTTTGGTGAGAACCTCCTTCACTCAAGCCAGGGCACTAAAAATGGTTCGTGGATGTGTATTCCAGCAGGACAGTGACCCGAAACACATGGCCAAGGCAACAAAGGAATGACTCAAGAAGAAGCACATTAAGGTCCTTTAGTCGCCTAGCCAGTCTTCAGACCTTAATTCCATAGAAAATCTGTGGAGGGAGCTGAAGCTTTGACATTGCCAAACGTCAGCCCTGAATCCTCAATGACTTGGAGAAGATCTGCAGAGGAGTGGGACAAAATCCATCCTGAGATGGCCAACTACAAGAAATGTCTGACCTCTGTGATTGCCAAAAAGGGTTTTGCCACCAAGTATCAAGTCATGTTTTGCAGAGGGGACGAATACTTATTTCTTACATTAAAATGCAAATCAATTTCAGAATTTTTTCATATGAATTTTTCTGGATTTTTTGTTGTTATTCTGTCTACCATTAAAAATGTAGACTGATCATTTCTTTGTCAGTGGGCAAATGTACAAAATAAGCAGGGGATCAAATACATTCTTCCCTCACTGTATGGAAGTCAAGAGTAGCTTGAGGGGCAAACAACCTCCAGACATTGTGTTGAAATTGGTGTTTTTGTAGTGAGTCTGCTTCCACTGGTCACACTTTGACTGACCTCACTGATGGTTTTACCCGTTAAATAAGGGGAAAATACTTGGGGAGTAGGAACTATGAGATGTGGTCAGACTGACCCAGGTGGGGGAGGGGAATGACTTGGTAGGCCTCTGGAATTTCTGTGTACACTTGGTCAAGTGTATTGTTTCTTCTGGTGGGGTGGAAGACATTTTGATGGAATTTAGGAAAAACTGTTTTCAGATATGAGATTGAAATCGCCTGATACAAAAAAGGCACCATCCGGTTGGGCAGTTTGCTGCTTGATAATAGCAGCCTGCAGCTCTTCTATTGCTAGTTTAGCATAAGCATTCTTTGGTATGTGGGATGCAGTAACAACAACAGATGTAAACATTCAAGGCAAGTACAAAGGACTGCATTTAATCATCAGGAACTCCAGATTAGTTGAGCAATGACTCTTGGTTATGTTAGTGTCTGTACACATGCTTTGTTTATATAAATGCAAAGGTTCTTACCGGATGCAAAATGCAAAGGTTCTTACCGGAATCCACCTTTATTCGGTCAGATCTGAAGACAGTGTGTCCCTCCAGCTCAATTAATGTTGTCAGGTATGTTGTGTAGCCACGTTTCTGAGAAAACCATGATGCTGCAATTCATAATCCTATTTTGTGAGGTGATTCTTAATTGTATTTCTTCAATTTCTTTTGCCAGTTTCCGTAAGTTAGCGAGGAAAAGGCTAGGCAGTGAAGGCCGATGGGGGAGTTAGCATTAGCCTAGCCCAGAGACCACCCCACTCAATGCACAGGTCTATTGTTTTTATGCTCTGTCCACTCTTACTGGTTTTTATTTCCCTTATTCCTTTTGTATAAATTGTTGCCTCAACGGCAATAACAAATTCCTCATTTGTTGTGAAACTTGGCAATACAACTCTTTATGATTCTGATATATGACACTAAAGTGATTTCCTCTTTATTTCCTTTTGTTCCTCTGCACTGTTAAGGATCTGGACTGCTGGAAAGGAGACAACAACTTTACACGATTGAGCCGCACCCCGGACGCATGCATGTAAGACAACACTATTCTTTGCAGGCAGAGAAAGGACATTGGCCAGAAATTATGGAGTTAAATATCTGCCAAAATGTATGTGTATGTATCGTTTGGATTGTGAGAACTTGCATATTGGTGCATTGTTATGATTGTAAAAAAAGTTAGAAATTTGATCTGTGAATGTACAAAAACCCTGTTACGATGACAGACAAATATGTTTTGCTCGTACAAATTTAGTTTTACAATTCTATAATACAGTATCACAATCTGGAGCTTTGGCAGTTTCATCACATCCTTCCAAAAAACATAACCGAAACCTTTCGGAATGAGAGCTTATATAACAAGCAGAGGCTGTGTGACCAACAGGAAATCAAGGAAACTGGAAATGGGTATTCGGCATGATTTCAATTTAAAAGAATCTTCTTTCTTCATGCATGCATAGTGCATGCTGATTTCCATGTGTGTAACTGCTCTTTGTGAATAGGTTTCATGTGTAATAAAAATCACTGAAACTTAGAAATGTTATTATTTGGTAGGCCCAGGGTTGTTGCTGTAAAATGAGAATTTGTAAAAATACTGAATAACTAAAACAAAAAGTTTAGCAAGTACTACAGAAGTACCAGGCCACATGCAGGCAACATAAGTAGTATGGACAAAATACAGCAATTAAGCAATTAAATAGCACATGCCAGACTAATATTCAAAGAATATCTTGATCTTAATCACTTCATTATATTTTGCAGCTCAGAAGGATAATCTGTGCAATGATATACTATCACGACAGCAAGTAAAGATCCAGGTGTGGACTAGAGAGGTGAGGGAGAGAGGCAAGCGGAGAGGTCGGGGACGGGCAGTGAGACGGTTCACGTGGCGAAGGCACAGGCAAGGAATAGTCAGAATTGTCAAGGACGGGCGGTAGGTCGGTACACGAGCGGGCAGCAGGAGTACAGTCAGGGAGCAGGCATAGTAGTCGGAGACAGGTAGAGGATCAGGACTCGGGCAGAGATCAGACGCACGGGTAGGGCGTAGGCAGAATAGTCGGGAACGGGCGATGGGTCGGTACACGGAAAATCGAGACAAAACGGTTGTAAAGAATGAGATGTGGCATGCGAGCGAGCGCCTGCCTCTGCGTGCTCGTGGAGGCGGGGGTTTGACATAAACTGTGTCCTTGTCATTTTCACACAAGTATTTTTACCTAACGCCTACATATTGAACACTGGGCTAGTGGACCAACATATCTTTGCTAGCTTTCGAATTTCGAAGAGCTATGTTCTGGTTTTTGAAGATTCCGGATTGCTGACAAAAGTTTGTATGCAGACAAACGGTTTGTCAACAAATAAATGGCGACCTGATGTAAGAATTTTACGTGAGGAAAGTCGTAATTTCCTCACGTTCACAGACTTAATTTCACCCATACGTTTCATATTTGACATCTGACCTTTGTTACGATCATACCAATTTACAAATGTATTTTCTAACGATCCTTACAATACATACGTTTAACCTTTTGGCAGATATCTAACTCCATAAGAAACCTGTCAGTCATTCAAGGTCTGTAGGTGTTATTTATTAACCAATTTAACTGAATAGAAATAATTCAATGAGATATTTGTACAAATCACTGTATCCTTGAAGAAAGAGCAATCTCTTTAGTTCAAGCTTTTAATATGCAATAGTCTGCAATTTCTTAGATGCTATTCCAAGTGCCTGCAGGCAAGAGTTTCCGAAGCGGTGTTGGCTGTGCTACATCTCTGCTCTTGCACTGGCTCTTGGGGAACACTGATTTTAAAGCCCCTTTCTGGGCATACATAAATTGATGAGCTCAGTGCAGGGTTTATTGAGACATGAGTTTGCGTGAGCTGCTCCTTAATGATGTGGCCATATACCAAGTATCACAGCCAATCACCACCATCACATTAGCTCCAGAATGTATTCAAACCATTACATGGTGGACCTTCTGGCCCATAGGGGGAGCTATTGACTCGTCACCTCATTGAGTAGGGCTTGTGAGGGT
Source organism: Esox niger (assembly GCA_016801105.1). Taxonomy (NCBI): domain Eukaryota; kingdom Metazoa; phylum Chordata; class Actinopteri; order Esociformes; family Esocidae; genus Esox; species Esox niger. Next base: position 47,006 of record JACXGJ010000963.1, on the reverse strand, counting down.
TATTCCCGTGGGTTATCTGAATTTTATATTGCATAGCACTTAACTGTGTCAGCTGGCAGCTGCCTTGTACATCTCTGAGTTGTTTCCCATTCATGGGTTTTTTTCGGGGGAGAGGGAAGGATGGAGTAATGGCTCTTTAAGTTGTCCTACATTTCTGAAGTGCACATATTTGACCACCCAAACTCCAAGCATAGATATTTAAACATATACAGAAATGTGTGTGGACATACACAAACAAACAGTATCTTTTTACATACATTCTCAATGGTATTTATAATGACTGGAACTGGATGGCATTAGGAAGTGGTGGCAACTGCAGTAATTAATACATCTCAAGCATCACCCAAAAGAACCTTGTTATTGTCTTGCATCCAATTACAAACGTGATCGGAATCTCTCAAAATGGATGTAAACTCTACATGACACACCGGAGTATTCATAGCTTGCCTTTGGGGCCATCCCACATGCTGTAGCACCTCACATACAGGCTCCTGCATTTATTTTTTTAACAGTTTATCAGGAGACACTATACATTTTTACTTATACAAATTAATTGTACAGTATTTATCCTGGTGATAAAACTAATAATAACTTGCCCTGTACCATATCAGCATTGATGTTTATAAACACAGCAAATGTAAAATGGAAAAAAGAAAATGTACAGCAAAATATGGTTCAAATTATGTTGATCTTCTGTATGGTGTATATTTGTGTAGTGGTGCTTCTCCTCAGCTTTTTACAGAAACAGAGGCAGAAAGGACACTTTGTTACTGTTTCAACTGATGATTCCCGCTTTAAAATAATTTGATCAGGACAAGGGCATGTGCTCAAGGACATTCTGTAGATTCTTCCTCCAAACATGGGGATAAGGTATGCATTGGCTTTCGCTGGCTCAGTGAATCACACCCTTGAATAGTTTTTACTTGAATCTTGAATCCACCTCAGATTGAATTAATTAGGAACTCTCCCCGGTATGGTGATGAGAAGACACAGCAAATGGAAAAGAATCCCACCGGGAACCGGCATGCAGATTTAATTAGGTTGTGTTTACCTCCTCTGTGTGACACGCCAAAAATTTTACATGTAAAAAAAAATGTAATCTTATGAACAGATTATTATGAATTTTGAATGCCTTCTGTCAGTAAACCTAGAGACAAAATGTCTACAGGGAAAGTGGGCTCAGAAAGAACCCACCATCCACAGAGTATAAAAACTGGCAGTATGATCGCAGCCAGTTGTAGAACAGAAGACTGAAACCTCTGTGAAAGGCACTGTCATTTATCAAATGGGTCTGGCCTGGTATGACACAGTTAGAGTCTTTGAAATGGGAAGGAGAATGCTCAGAGATGCACAGATCAATGCCTGTCTGCATCTCTCTGTCTAAAGTGAGCATGCAACTTCAGTTCCTGAAAAGTAGAATCTAAGAGAATGAAATTGATGCTCTGGTTATCTGTGCTTCCTATGGGTTTTGTATACTCTAACATCTGTGTTTTTGACCCCATTTTGTTGTATCCAATACCTGATTATGAACCGGAATCCCAGTGGGTTTGGCAGAGTCAAAGATTATGGCACGTTCTCTGTAGCACATTCTGCCAAGCCATTCTGATTCTCATCACTCTGCTCACTCAACCAGGAATTAACAACTCCCCTCATAACGACCACATTAAACTTGCAGGGTCCTGAACCACCACAAGGAGTCATTAGAGCACAGTATGCATAGGCATGTCTTGCTGACCACCCTTTCCAACAACCCAGATGATGCTGATCCAGTTGGCGGGACTCCCGGGCACAGTGGATATGCCACAGTACAGGAACCCAGTTCACAGTGAAGTAGCACCACTGTGATGCAGGCTGAGGGAAAAAAGTCTACGAATGAATCTGACAATGTGTGTGCATGCCAAAACGAATGATCCAAAATGAAAGAAAATATGTGGTGAAGCAATTGAGTTGGCAAACCCATTGTCATTATTAATACATGCACAGTACCATTGTACTCTTTCTTGCTCTAAAAGGGCTTGAGAGAGGACTATAAAGATCAATTCATAATAAAGTACACACATTACCACTTAACTATGCCAAACACATGCATGTTCACCTCACTGCTCTCTTCCCAGTGTTAATAATACATGCCAAGACAAATCCACGGACATGAAAGGTAGCCATACAGGGGGGAAAACCCACTCTCACAACCTTTTTACTTATTCAGATAGGACGGCCGGTGTACTGAGTGCACGGTCTTAATGTTTCAGACACAAGGTCTTAGGAGATGGCAAAGGCTGGCGAAAGCGAGTCACGTGGAATAAACCTTTGGGTTCTCTCCGAGAATAAGGGGAGAAAGAGTGCCAGCAAATTGCCCAATGGGGGCAAATTAGTGAGGCCCTGGCAGACTTCAGGGACAAATGCACGTGTATGCCTGTTCGCATACACAGAGGCCTAATGCCACACATGATGACAGGTACACCCACCTGCGCAAGCACAAACAACCACACACACCTGCCTCTATAATTAGGTATTCATGATTCATTAAGATGATCCCGAAAGCGTTTTGGGGAAGACAAGGCTTTGCGTGTGCCTGAGCACAAGGGCCTAGGTAATAATGTGCTTTTGATGGTAAAAAATTGCCTTAAGTAAGGTTTAATGACAGGCCTTGGGCAGAGCTGAAAGGGAATCGGCACAGCATCGCATAAAGTGGCCTGCAGTCACAAACGTAAAATGCATGGCTGGGCACATGCTTAATGGAAAGAAGCAGTTCATCTTTTGCTGTATGTGTCTGTGTATTGGAGAGGAAGATTGTGTGGTATGAGTGGGTACGCACAACCTCTCTGAGGTTTTATGCATGGGGCTGGCTTGATGAAGGCTACTCATCCTTGACTGGATTAGCAGTTTGCTCACACTCATGCTACATACTTTATCAACACACATTTCATATACGAGCAGGCAACATTAAATGCCAGGGAGAAGAACTCAATACAACTTCTTGCTCAAATCTTCAGATTGCTTTTATTTTTATGTACTTAAAAATATCATCCAAGCATTTACAGAGTAGTAAAACAAATACATCTATGCAACTGTTAACAGCCTTTACAGAAAATGAAGAAATATATCAATTTTTTAAAATTATTTATAGAATTGTACAAAGAACAATAAAAGAGATAAGTGTCAGAGGCCAGAAGGGTTGAGGTTGAAAGTGTTCAGCAGACCCTGATAAGCTCCTTGGATAGTAAATCCTGGCTGAGTGACAGCGGAGTTAGCCAATTAGAGATTCTGAGAGTGGCCCGGCATGCCCATGTAATGTACAAACAGCCAATCCCCTGAACTGTGTACTATCCCGTGGGGTTTTGCAGAGTCGGGCACAGAGCAGAAAAGTGTAAAGGTGCTGCGAGGTCTCCGTCTCGATGTGGACCATTCACCCTTTCTGTCAACCATAGAGAGAGGTTTCAGTGTCTCCAGAAAGCCCCCCGCCTGCTCTGCAGCTAGAGCTCTATGAAATATATGTCCTTATAAACCATGAAGCTTTATGCCAGTGTTTCACAACCTGATTTGTGCCAGGGACAAACTGTTTGCAATATAACTAGCACTTAACAACTGACTAAATCAAGGTCAGTTAACCATATATGGGACTGGTAAGCAACATCATAGGGACTAGTGCCAGTCCCCATTATACAATGTCCTCATAATTCAGCCTGAGCTCTACGCAGTTTCAGCTGTGTCCCCGTAATTTTGTCTGTGTATCTGTAAGACTCTATATAGTCTTAATGGCCTCAAAGCCACAGAACTTCCAACGTTTTTCCAAGCTGGCACCCACGCCAGTCAGCTCCTGCCTGAAGGTACAAGGCAATCGAGCCAGTAGAGCCTCCACCTCTCCAGTGTTTATCTGAAAAACACACACAAACACACATAAAAACACCGATTTGATAAATACTGTACCCTCTCCCCACACACTCACAAATAAAAACAGGAAACACACTTTATACACATTATATACAAAAAACCTACCGCCCAACATCTCCAATACAGATGTTGCATCTTAATTTTAACCAGTCTTGTATGGCAAATTTGGTATTAGGGCAAAAAAGTCAAACACTTTTATTGGAAATTAAACTAAAACTAACATTAAACCTTTCTAAAGCTTGGCTATATTGCAAATTGTCATTTTCTACTGTTCAGCAAAGCTCTGGCAACAGTGAACACAGTACGACATTAGCATACAGCATCACTTTGAAAAGGTCAGATTAAACAAAACAATGACAGCAGGAATCATTGTGTAATTTTATGCTGAGAAAAAAAAGATTGCCACATTTGTGAGGACCAGATTGGTAAAGCTGTCAGTATACATTAAGCACTAACGTGGGGATGTCAATGGTGTATCATCGTTGACAATGTCGGAGTGCGCTGTGGCCACAGCAGATAAGTAGAGAGTAGCTGTTGTTAGTGAGGGATCCAGCCAAGACTGTTTACAAAACACTGTGGGCTTGTTGTGTGGTCTTATTGAGACACAGCATGGAAGCAAAAACACCCTCAGGCCACTGAACGAAAAAAGGCAAAAGCAGATAAAAAGCCTTCATGTTCTATTCTCCATCTGTGTGAGAATGAGTCAGTGTGTTGATGAGCGCTGAGAGGTTTTAATGAACTGGAGATGAGTGGTCACGCAATATATAGAGGCCTCCTCATAGAGTTGGCAGAGAGAGTGGTTATCTCAGAGGGAGTCAGTAAAGGTGGCAGTCAGAGTAGTCATGTTTGTGGGCCTACCGGTGGAGGTTATGTCAGAGAGAGTCAGTAAAGGTGGCAGTCAAAGTAGTCATGTCTGAGGACCTCCTGGTGGAGGTGGCAGGTTTGTTGTGATGCTAGCTACACTATATGATCAAAAGTATGTGGACACCCAAACTAATTGCAAAACTCCCCCGCCATGTAACTCACAAAAAACACAAAATGTCATCTTTTTTAAACACCCCCTCTGGCTGCCACTAGTCTTAATCAACTACAAATTTCCTCTGTATCATCACACCTTCTCTGTCCACTATAAAAAGTTTTCTTATGAATTTCATTTGAAAGACTGCAGAGATTTAAAACATTGTCTTATTTAAGCAATCGCTTAGTTTAACGGTATGAAATGGCATGTAAGGAAAATGTAAGTGGTCAATTCACAAGGCCAATTCTCAAATACCTTTAGGCATTTTCTATCGGGATAAGATTCCCTAGGGGGCAACTAACCCCATGGGTAGCAGGAAAAAGGGCCTCTTTCTTAATTTTTTTCAAATTAAATACAAATGAATCTGTCAACTGTAGCCATTCATTTTACTTAATAATCCATTACCCTAAGCATAGCCATCTTCAACATACAACTTTAATTTATTATTTCAGTAAATAGTATCCATAGACAACATTGGCAGCACAAAGAGTCGTACTGAAGAGCAAAGGATATTAAAAATGTAGCACTGCCATGCAAGTCCATTAATATATTTTTGAAATTATTTTAAATTAAAGACAACCATGTGCCTATTAGAGGCAGATATCCTGTCGGCATTTTCCTATATCCAACGCCGACATTAATTCCGATAGCCATGTATTTAAGGAAGAGAATAATTAGTTCAATAGTATCATATTTTATTTATTTCTCCACTTAACTCAGAGGTGCTGATTGCAGAACGATATCTTAATAGAGATCTGAGTTTGGTTCTCCAAATGCACCCATTTCAGCAGCGTGACTCACGAAGGCACGAAAACAGTGGAGAATAAAATAACCAAACCGAGCGCAGCACACTTTCCACAGCTGTACCCCTGTTGGAACCACAACACACTGATGGTTCAAGTGGGGATTTCAGGGCTATATGCATTGAATCCATGCATATATGCCTACAGCATAGGGATTTTTACAAATAGATATAAAGTACTCTGTGAGCCTGCTGATATGCGGGTGGAATGTTCCCAGTTGATAATGACGCTTCTTGTTTAGCCTATCCTTGTCGGCTACAGGGCAACAGCCTACAGAGTCTTATCGTAAGATAACAGCTGCATTTATATAAGATTTTTTTGCTTAATGGATGGATCTGAGAGAAAGTAGGCTTGAGAAACTTAACAACACAGATGTACTGACTAACTCTGAGCAAAGGAGTATGGCTAGGACGTGTTGACTGATACTGATGGGCCCCACACATCCTGTCCATAACTCCTGCTAGGAGTTGCCCATGTGACTGTCACAGGCTTGATGGATAGGACCATTGACTATATGCTGGAACATACCATACAAGGGTCATTTGTAAGATAGGCCTTTCTTATTGGAGGGTATTTGAGTGTGTAATGGCTGGTTTTGACCATTGGCCGCCTCCCTTGTATTTTGGTATAAGTACTGTGTTCTTTCTGTAAACTATGGAGAGAGAGAAACTATGTACTGTTAACATTCGAAGTTTGCTGTCCCCTGACTTTCTCATTGCATAACTTTTGTTCATGGATAACATATGGAACAGGAAAATAACAGATCCTATTGGTCCAGATTCGAGAAAAAGTACAAATGTTGGACCCAGAACCGCTCGGGTCGCATCTCGAAATTCCGGATCTGATGGACACATGAAGACTTCTACTACAGGATACTAAGACGTTATAAACTATTGGGGGCTTCCAACTTTGTGGCAGCAAATTGGGGAAGGCCTTTTCCTGTTCCAGTATGACTGCGCCCCTGTGCACAAAGCGGGGTCCATAAAGACATGGTTTGACAAGTTTGGTGTAGAGGAACTTTAGTGGCCTGAACAGCGCCCTGACCTTAACCCCACTGAACACATTTGAGATGAATTAGAATGGTGATTGTGAGCCAGGCCTTCTCGTACATAATCAGTGCCAGACTTGAATGGGCAAATCCATATTAATGCTCATGGTTTTGGAATGGGATTTCTAAGCTCAAACAGGTGTGATGGTCGAGTCTCCACATACTTTTGGTCATATAGTGTAGCAGTGTTGGTCTCACAAATCTTTGTATGACAGCCTCATCATAGAAGTGGCTTAGGGAGTTTCCAGTAAATTACATCCAATAACCTCCTTGCAGAGGTGGTAGTGGTCATAAGTGGTTGAAACAATGGGAGAAACAAAGAGAGATAGACGAGCAAAAGAGAAGTGAGTAGCCAGTGAGGCTCCTTGGGGTGTATGACATGTGCAGATGTTTTTTTAAGTGAAGCATCAGAATTTATGAAACTGCTCTGCTCAGTCAGGGAGAAGACAGGAAGAATCAGGTCTCAGTGTCCAGGTAAATCCCACTGAAGAGCTCTGGGTGACACAGGCACATATTCAAAAACTCCCATCTACAGTAGTTTACAGCGAAGTGGAGGGAGAGGGACTTGCCCTTTGTTCAACCCCAACTCTAACCCGAGGCGCAGCATCGTGAGAAGGCCCTGCCTACACAAGGGGAAAATCAGATTAGGCGAGAAGTATCTGGCTGTATGAGGAAAAGGTCTTCTTGTGCGGTGGGGCCTCCTGTCACCAGGGAGATTATTCAAATTGTATTAGTCAAAAGCTGAGTGCGCCGGGGGCGGCTCAAAAGGCACAGTGGTAGCATACATCAAGGCCCATATGTTAACGCTGTGTGTATGTGTGCGTCATTATGAATCTATTACTCCACTTGCTGCGTTATGTGTGTTTTTGGTGCCAAGTGTCTATGGTTAAATTTGATGTGTGTGTATGCTGAAAATAGTTGTGCCAAGATGTCACACGATGCTCACCATGTCATGTAGATGGAATAACAATGTTTTCTGGTGAGGAACTTCTTGTTTGGAGTGGTTCAGAAAGGCTAACGGTGTAGCACAGAACTCAAACATAGCAGGCTATCAAGTAGAACTCTAAGGCACAAATCAATCTCAATCTATACCAAGGACAATGTTACACAAATAGCAAACATCCACTGCTCTCAACCGAATAGCTCTCCAGCTGGCTAGCTAGGATCCCCTGGCTAGCTGGCAGAGGTGGTTCCATTCTCAACATTTTGGATGCCAGATGATCGAATGAGTCACGCTTCACAGAAATAAAAAACACTTGAATGCTCTTTTATTGGCACGATTTGTTTTTGATCACCCCTCCTCTGACATACATTTGCTCATCCATTTTATGCCCAAAAAATAAGAAGAAATGAAAGTTGACAAAAATATAAAGTTGACACGAGATGGAACCGACACCAACTGTAGCAAGTACAACAATTAAATAAATGTGCCAGTGGTACCTTAGTGTCCAGTCGCTGTAGGTAAGAGCAGATATACTCAATGCTGGCTCCAAACGGGTGAACATGGAGGAAAGTGGAGATTATCCCTGAGGAGAAACAAATAAATCAAAGAGCAATTGAACTGACAATAATATTAAGGCAAATTACTCAACTGTAACTCTGCTACCATTACACAAAAGCAGAAAAAACTATTTATCCTCAATTCCAATAGAAACTTCAGACATTGTGTAAGACTGTAGAAAATATAAAACTGTAGCTAGCTAACTCAATTTAGCATATTTAAACAAGTCAATCAACACAAACCTGACATAACACACATTCTTCATCCACATTTTGTGGAACCCAGTCTGTAGTGACCTGGTCTTTTGACATCAATTCCCATGAGTTCGGTACAATTGAAGATCAGGACATGTGTCCACCAAAACAAGCTGTTTCATGCTATTTGGCTTAACTGTGAGGTTAGCCTGAGCCAATGCTCCAGAAGGAGACTGACGGTCTAAGACAGCCCAAGACACCACAAGGCATTTACTAGAGCATGATGAGAATTAGAAACCCTTGCAGGCTATTCCCCAACACAGACGGTGCGGTGCAAACATGCACTATACAGTACTTTGAGACTCCCGGCTGCAGCAGGCAAGTAGATATCCGAACAGTGCACTACTATGCCACTTTGAAGGCTACTCCAATTTAAGTGTTTATTCAATAATCTGTTTGACATGAAAGACCAGTAGAACCTCATATACAAGACACTACTTAAGTAATCTTGTCTGACTGATGTGAAATGTCTCAACGTTTCAAGTGTTTCTGTTTCTACCCAAGCTCTTGCATTTCTATTTAGGAGCCTTGTGTTTGAACCATTTATATTGAAGAGACATGTTTAATGAGGACTTTGACAGTGCTTTTTGTACATTAAAGCTTCTGTGATCAGAGCACCACGGGGATCCCCAGGAACACACAATTCCAGAAATAACATATTTTACTGGATCATTCAAGATCAACCACTACTAATTATCCTAAACCCCTTTATAAAAACATCCTATAAGTACAATGAGAAGCTAATTCCAGTGAGCTACAGGAAGACATCAGGTGAGCCACTGAAAGAAAGTAAAGTCTTTGATCAAAATCTTAACGGTGTATAAATGGAAAACAGAAACAAACTGGGCTTAGGCCAATGATACAGAGCACATTATTACTCAACAGCAACAGCTGTAGTTTACATTTTGGTTCTCCTAAGCTTTGGCAAACTGAAAATGTATTACAGCTAGTTATGCTGGTCTGAGGTTGATATCTATATTTTATTTTGCACATTAAGTTGTCTACATGGTGAAAAAGTGATTTACGAAAATAATTACCTACAATTTAAGGTAGATTCCACTACCACACAACTATCTATTCTTGCAAAATGTAGTTCAAATGCATGTAAAACTACATCAAGTTTTGGCACTCCCACATGTTGATCAAGGGAACACCAGGAGTTCTGCATGTTCTAGCTGGTCTTGAGCTACGTGCAGATATTCAGTGACTCGTGGAGAAACATTGCAGTTCAATAAAAAGGGCCTTATTATCTCGCACCAATCTTCTTTCCTTCACATGTCTCTTTTGAATCTGTTTCCTTTTAAGAAACAGATCAGAGACTAGTCAAATGTTTTCTCTTGTTTTTAAGTGTTCACTTCATCTGTATTCATTGTGCTCTCTAGAGGAAGAGACAACTCAGTTTAAGATGCAGCCCTTGCAGTTGTCAGTAAATTATTTCACTTTAGAGACTATGTCTCCCTTTTCACTGGTGGTGCACAATTGAATTCACCTTCAAAACTAGATGCGAAATAGGGGAGAGCACCCAGAATCCTCTGCAGCTGTCTCTATCCCACTGAGCCAGCCATAGTTGGTCAGGATGGAGGGACCTTATGCCTCATTGGCTACCTAACCACCCGTAAGCCAACATACATAAGCATTCTAGCATGACACCAATGTGCAAGCAGGTAACTGTCATCGCAACAAAATGGTGTGGGTATCCTGCCATCTGTCTTTTAACTCCTATGGTTAAAAAAGCTGCACCGAGACGGCCCTATGTTAAATAATACGATCTATCCACCCCCAACAAAAAAAACTCTTAGCTTAAAGTGAAGTCCACTTTCTATGACTGAAAATTGTGGTTGTCTCACGTGACAAAAATTAGTAAGTAAAGCTTAATCTGTAACAAACCAATTGCTTTACGTTGAATCTCAGACACTGCACTTCCATAACCAATTTATACAGACCAAAAATTCTGTGTAGAGAGTACGCTTCACGGTAACAGAGAAATTACTAGCATGTGCTGATTAAAAACTGTTGAGGTGCTGAAGACCTCAGTCAAGCGTCCAATTAAAAATTGTGAACTAGCATAGGGAGTAGCAATAAATGGGATAAAAATACTGATTTAAAGAAAAAACCTGCTTGATGACTGAAATTCATGATAGTCTTCGTAAATGTGTACCAACAAGCAAGCCTCTCTCACAAGTGGACAAAAAAAACATTCTCCCCTATCCATGCCAAGTAAGGTAAGATAACAGTAATTCATTGCGGACATACCAATTCTGGCAAGGCTTCTCTCTCAGAGTTGAAATGGGAAATTTTGCCCTCTACATAAATGCTGTTATGTTAACATAACATTATAATTTTATTAAAATAATGTTAGGGAACGTACCCACTAGCAGACATAATCTTCTCTATGCATACAAACGTTGTTGGGAAGGTTTAAGTAACATTCTAAAAATGTTGATCTTTTCCTCTACAAAGCTTTTAGTAACGGTAAGTGATGTTCCAGTATGGTGGTAATAATCTTAAGTGGTGTTCTAGTTAGGTTCTGGTTATGTTAATTGATGATGTTTTAGTAAAGTTCTAGATATGTTTAGTGATGTTACGTTAACGTACCAACTAGCAAGGCCTCTCTCTCAGAATGAACAGGACTGGAGGGGACCTTCTCTAGGGGCAAACTGTCCTTCTCCTGACTGCAAGAGACCACTGCTAACACTGACGTCTCCTACAGGAGAAAATAGAGAAAACACTGTTAGACTGGTAAAAAACAATCATGAAACCAGAGACTGAGACGGAAAGACAAACGGCCAGACAGATAGTTAGCCAGTCAGCGCTCATCAGCCCCACCACACACATTCACATCCGACCAATTCAGTGCAAAAGAGTTGGGGAGGGGGGACACAAACGCTGGGAGAGAAGTCAGAAAGGGAGCCAACAGTTATAACAGTGAGAGGAAGCAGATCGACAGAGGGATAAAAACAGGGAGCTGATAGTGTTAGCCATGCTAATGATCAAGCTGTTGTTTACTGTAGACTCCTGACAGGCTGGCAGAGGGAGGGTACGTTTGCTTATCTGTGTCTGTTTGTGACTCATTAATGCCTGAGTGTGTCTGTGTCTTGGTGAACGAACAGCGTGGCCATTGCCTTGCTTGACCCAGGCATGGTGGCATCTCTTGCCGTTTTCCCTGGGGGCAATGTTCTTCATTACTCGTGTGTGTGTGTGTGTGTGTGTGTGTGTGTGAGGGAGAGAGTGATGGGACAAGCCCTTGATTTCCTAACCCAGTTGTGTCTCAATGATTTATCCTGTGACAAATAAAGTCCTCCTACACTGGATTGGCCTGTAATGATCTGTCATGTCATTGGAAAGAGAGAGAGAGCAGAAGAGAAATCAAGTGAGAAATGGGAGTAGTTGAGAGATACAGAGAGGGAGAGAGTAAGGAGAAAGAGGACAGAGAGCAACAGATGAAAGAGATGAAAACAGCAAGACCAAAAGAGAGCGAGAGAGAACGGAAAGGGGAATAGACAGTCTCAGCCCCGTCTCCACTTACATTGACTTGATTAGCATTTTCCTCGCTCCCTCGGTCGTCTGTCGGTGTGGTCTCCAGCTGGAGTCAATTATAAAAAGGGAGAACAACCGTCACTGTCTAACATGTCAGATGCTTATGTAAACACTCGCATTCACACTCAGCAACACTCAACTATTCCAAGCTGATTAAGACAGACTGAGCCAATGGTCCTGAATTTGTAGTGTCAAAATCACAGGGGTTGCACTCTTTCCTTGCACAAAACTGATGAATTCAAGTCACTGATTAGTTAATAATTCCAATCGACTGGTGGGGCTTAATAGTACGCAAATTGAAAGTAGAAAACAAAAGCCAATAGACAATAGACTGTCGAGAGCATTATTTTGGCGCCAAGTTGGTCTGTTAGTTGAATGACCTGCTCTGGATGACAATGCATGGCTACAGATTGGACATTTAATGGCAATCCGGTTTTAATTGACGGCGTAAGAATGTCTGATGAAATCTGAACACATTATCATTCCACGACTGCCACAAATCCGCAGAACGAGGCATTTCACAAAATGTATTTAACGTTTCCATATTAGCCAGACTGTCTCTAGTGATTCATCTTTTCTTTAATTTTGGGTAACCAGACGTCTCCGTTTTTGATGGTCTGTCCCCAGCTGGAGCTGTTCCCGGAAATAATGCTGTTTTAACTGTGTCAAAAACAGATTGCAAAGTGAAATAATATGTTACTCCGGCAACAGAGCCTACTAAAGTCTCAATAACGATATGCTTGTTTTGGCCAGCAGAGGGATCTATTCGCTATAGCAGTTTTAGTCACTCCTCTAGTTACTAACCACTTGCTCACGCTAGTTTTACAGAAAATTGCTCCAGAAAAGTCTTTCAGAATCTTGCAAGTGTCAATCCACAACATCACCATAGACGATTTAAAAGCCAGGTTTCAATCATTTGAGATACTAGCTAGTGATCTTATAATGTCATAATTTATCAAACAGATTTTGCATAGGTTATACTAACTAATGTTAGCTATATAGGCTAAGTTAGCTAGCAATGTTAGCTAGCGACTGTTAGGGTAGCTAGGGTGTCCAACCCTGGTCCTGGAGAGCTACCATCCTGTAGGTTTTCACTCCAACCCTAATTTTGCTCACCTGATTCTAAATAAAGAGCTGGATGAAAAGCTAAACCAGGTTAGTCACAACTAGGGTTGCATAGAAAACCTACAAGATGGTTGATCTCGAGGACCAGGATTGTGCACCCCTATGGTAGAGTGAAGCGAGGAGAGTGTAGAAGAGTGAGGTGGAAAGGTGAAGGAAAGGAAGAAAGAGAAGGATGACAAGCGAAGAGGAGAAAGATTGTAGAATAAAAAGTTAAGAGTAAGAGTAAGAGTGGCACAAGCAATCCTGAAGAAAATACATTCTTCTGAGAAATATACAGATTAGGTTGGTATATAATATCTCAAAAAGAATTATCATGATCTCTTCTGCCCTTATTCTACTCAGACCATTGAATGGATGTTCAGATCTGACAGTTCTTTCTTTTCTGTAGTGTTTCTGTAATACTAAGTATATGAAACTGGAATAGCCCCACTTTTTTATAAAATCATTGGATATTTTAATGATGACAAACTGTGGAACTGGAAGTGTCACTGGTAAACCCACTTAAATTAACATATTTCCAGTTTGGGAGGTGGACACGTGTTGGTTCCTAGTTGCTCACTTAAATGAACAAATTTCTAGTTTGGGAGGTGGACACGTGTTGGTTCTTAATTGCAACTTAATGTCCTGTTAAACCTTTTATCGACAACTCTCTGTCGCTCTTTGATTTGAATGGATAGGTTACTCAGCCACCAGGTTTAGCTAGACTGATTCACCAAACTCAATCTCTATTCAGACTAGCTAAGTGGGTTTCAGAGATGAGAGATGAAATGCCTGATGAGAAATGAAATGCCTGAAACTGAGTCAAGCAATCAAACACAGAGCATGCACCATTTGACTCCTCTCATATTAGTATTATCTTTATCCAATTAAATAGCTGATTGAACCCACAACTAATTTTCTTGTCAACTCTCCTCTTTGGATCCTGCGCAGCTGACGTTATCCCGCGAGCAAGAGAGCCTTTAGTACCAGCTGAAAGAGCACAGCAGAGGACAGCAAAGATTGTAGCCACCAGAGATGTACTGCTTATGAAACTTGGGCCGTCAGGTCCGTAGGCTATGTAGAGTTGTTTTACTATGCCATCACTGCAGCTTTCTAAATCACAGCACCTCACCAAGTACTACTAACCACTTTACGCTAAATTTGTAAATTGAAAGAGTATTTTGCCTTCTTGTCCACAGTAAGACTACAGTGTGAGTCCATTAACAGTGGTTGCTGTTCACATAGTAAATACTGTTTAATGGTTTTGTGTAAAGCTAGTCAGCTTGTAATAGTTGAAGATGTGGCACTGTCATTCAAAAATCAGTGATACATATCAAATGTTTTGCAAAACTCGTACCTAAACAGAGAAGGCTAGGATTGATGTTGTCTGTCTCTTTATCTCTGTCCACAGCTTTTTCCGAAGCTAACGAGAGACAATCAGCCTCCATAATTTCACTTTGGTAAAATGTTTGATGAGTAGAAAAGCCCTTTGAGTTAATTATATTAATTATAACAACAAAAAAGTATTTTCTATAGCATTCTAAATCATACTTTATAAGGCATTCTACTTGACACCTCTCAACAGGATTCTAAATTAACTGTGAAAATGTATGTCTAGCGAGGAGGACATCTATTGTGAAATCAAACAAAATAAAGTATACCCCCAGCCTGCTAGCTGATTGATCTTTTGAGAAATATTTCTCATGTGTTTAAAATTAAATTTGAACAAATGTAATTCAAATTAAAGTACAAATAAAATATGGAATTTCCATTTCAATACCTCGGGAGCCTTTTAAACCAGCCAAACGGTAAAGCTTGCATGTGTTGTAGGTTGAGGGGCTAGTAATTGCTCCCTGGGTGATCAATGCCAAATATCAATTGGACCATATGTGCAAACATTAGAAGTAATGTTTTTATTTTATGTAATTATATTTGTTTGTTACTGACCAGTGGTGTGTGTTGTGTCTTCAGGCTCTCCAGTCCTTCCTTGAGGCTCTGCACTTGGCATTCCAGCTGCTGTTTGTCCTCCATACTCTTCTCCAACTCTACTTCGCGCTGTTTCATTTCTTCACGCATCTTAAGCAGTTGCTGAAAACAGAGTAGGATACAGTTTGCCACTGTGTGCATGTTATGCGTACTAACCCTTAAGAGATGCAGAGAATGCATAATTAGCTACATATGCAAATCAATCTTTTTTATTGAGAACATGAAGATAGCCGTACAAGCTAAATAACCTTAATGCTACATTAAGAGGTAGCATGGTTGGCCACAAATGCTTGTTTATAAAGGCGTATGCCACTTGCTTTTTATTAATCCTTTATGCATCAGGCCATTGATTAAGGAAGTTTAAGTTCAAATATACTTTATATCCAATAATACGCCAGGTTCAATCCAGGAGCTAGCTGAATAACCCCTTATCCTTATTTCAGTTTGGGAAGAAAAACATCCTCGTTTCATTTGGTTTAGGCTGCAGTGTGCACATATTCCATGATTCAAAGTGGAAGAAACACACTCGACTTGGGAAGACTCACATCACCTGCTGATAATATTTCATGGTAATATGCCTGAGCCCAGTAACGCAATTAAGTACGGGAAATAGGAAACTTCCAATCCTCTTCCTTTCCTTCTCATTTGAATCTATTTATTTAATATTTTCATGGAAAGGTTCAAACCTGCATGTTAGAAATGTAATTACCATCTGTCTATTCAAATACGCAGGACTCAATGCATTATTTTTTGCTGAAATGTTTATTTTTATTTACTATGATCGTTGTCTGCTTGCCTATTTGACGACCCAGCAGGTGATGGGAGCAACAGATTTCCTGCCTGAGGGTTTGTTTATATTACCAACAGTATGATGTTTTTTTCTCTCAAGGAAATACTTTTATTAAAAACCCCTCCAGCTGGTATTGGTTTTTGTAGAGCATCTAAACTAATACAGAGTTCAGACACTCAATTTATGGCAAACAGAACTAAATGGTAGGCTGGCATGGTTGAGTGCTTTGTTTGACGTACCGATTAGTTTCATGCAACCGCTTAACATACCGCAGACGTCCTTGTTGGTTTATTTGGGGTTGAATTCAAGCTTAACATTGGCCTCTGCTCAGAGTCAATATTAAAATGGTCTACTAGCTATCAATTCAGTTTAAATTTAAAGGGGAACAACAGGCAATTATCAACAAGAAAAGGAATCAGCCAAGCCTAGTTCTGCGGGCCCACTATTAAGAGGGATGAATGTTGTTGCCAAGGTTGGATTCAATCCGCGGTTTACTATGTGGCAGATTGTCTTTTAACCCATACGCTATTAAAAAGTGGGTGTGGATGTACATGATACATGTGTACAGATGTGGTGTCTGTTTACACATTGTCAAACCAATTAGTCAAAACGCCACGGTTCTCTAAACTAGTTCCCTACATTAGTTAACATCCAAACAAACAACAGGTATAGCAGAATTGCTGCACTACATTCAACACGTTAAATTAGAAAAAGAGATTGCTGTAGATGGCTAGCAAATATCTATGAAGTACCTATAATGAAAACAATGACTCAAATCACTCCTTGTCTGGTTCATGTCTTAGAAAACAAATAGACAGCTAACCACTACACCACGTGAACTATGCTATGAAAATCGAAAACAAGAGTAATATGTTCGTCACCAGTGCAGTTCGTTCATCACAATATAACGCCGAGCTGTAGTCTATCCTGAATAAATCCTAATTTGTTTGGGCCGTGGCGAAGTTCAAACCTTGGTCACCTACATGACATTCCGAGTCTCTAACAACTATGCTATTTGACAATGGTTATTCAGTCACTCACTCAGTAAGAGACATTTGCTCTTCTTGGCCGGCTCCGCTTATGCAATCAGGGAAAAATGTGTCAGTAAATATCTCAATAACTCATTCTTTGACTATCCAATTGTACAATTGTAGAATCTTTGGTTTTTCGACAAAGTTGTATCCAGCGAGGATGGGCTTTTGTGGCCTTTTGACATAACCCTTGCTGTAGCTCTACCTTGTGAGAGAGCAGCTCATGTCTCATGACAGTGAATTAGAGGGATCCATAAACCCACATGCATTTTCACAAATATCCTGTAATTTTCAAATTTTTTATTGGCCCTAAAAAACAATTGGAACACGTGTGAAATGCAGACGTTTGAAATAAAAACATATAATATTATAGGTTTAATATGTCTTGGTTAACATTTCTTCAGTTTTCATTTCACTGGAAAATCAAAGAGTAAGGGTAACATGCCTTTCTGAAATAAGTGAAATCATTGGATAGCTATATGTTGTGATGGATCACATTTTTGACAAATAAAAAGCCTACAGTCTTTCCATTTACTTAGGTGTGCATAGAAAAGCTGGCACCTTCCTTGCAAAGTTATTAATAATTAACCTGCAGATCCAGGCCTTGATTGTGCTTCCATCGTGGGTGTGATAGCGAAGAGACATTCATTTGCATGCCATTAACATAAGTTAACATATATTAATAAGCATACTGACAAGTTGAAGAATCGCTCTGGCTCGATGCATAAAAGAGAGGCTGCCGAACTATCTTCAAAAGTCAGACGAGGTGAACATAATGCTTCAAGAGAGCTCTTTATCACTGCTCTTTCAAACAGAAAGTCAACAGTTTATTTGAATTAGGGCTTAAACAGCATTGATACATTTCTGGAAATTTGAACTCTGTTGTTCATTCTTACTATCCACTCTCAGGCACCCATTATAAGTACATTTCATCAAACCCATTTTGTTCTTCCCAGTAAACACAGCTGTGTGCTTTCCAAAATTAAGGCAATGGGAATAGAATTGACCCCAACCCTGTTTGTCACCACAATAAGCAAAAACATTGCATTGTGAGTGTCTCCCCAGCCAACATCTGCATGGGTATACTATCTGTGTGAAACCAGGAAAAGGAAAAAAAAAGACATTTCTGTGGAATTGCTTAATATACATCAATAAGAAGGACCTGCTTCAGGAAGCTATGGTACTCTGCATTTGTTTGTGTGTGTGGTCGTACCTTCTGCATGCCTTGTAGGGCCTGTTGTAAAAATGTTAGTTGTTGCTGTCTACTGGTATCCTCTTCACTGTGCTGT
The DNA here is from genome assembly GCA_016801105.1 of Esox niger. Taxonomy (NCBI): domain Eukaryota; kingdom Metazoa; phylum Chordata; class Actinopteri; order Esociformes; family Esocidae; genus Esox; species Esox niger. Next base: position 28,754 of record JACXGJ010000963.1, on the reverse strand, counting down.
GGGTGTAAGTGTTCTTGGTTCTTGCCCTGCTCCTGTTTCAGCAGCTCCACCTCGTTCCTGTAGGCATCCAGCTGACAGCGCAGAGAGTCGTTCTCTTCCTTCAGGGCTTCCGTCTGGGCAACAAGGCCTACACACGCACGCACGCACACACAAACACCCACACGCACGCACGCACGCACGCACGCACCCACACGCACACACACACACGCTCCATAGGTAAGCCAAAGGCATATAACATTTGACATATCTACTGCATATACAATATAAGCGTAAAGACCTTTAAATGCCTTATGATGTGAGGGGGCTTTGAAATCCTAACCTGTCTAATTGAACAGACAGAAAAGAGGGAACTACCCAGCCACTGTTCCACTGGGCTTTGACGGGGGAGTCTTTTGTTCTCCACTTCTGTCTGAAGGGACGTGCGTGATGTAATGAGAGGCTGATGTTTGAGTGGCTGAGCCGGGGAGATAAGGCTTGACTGAGGGTGTGAGGTACATACAACAAATGGAATCCTGCTGGCTTCTCTGAATCAGGCATCTGTCAGTTTGAACCGGGATAGACAGACTTCTAGACACAAGACACCTCTGAGTCATCCATCTGTTCTGGGTAATGTGTGTGTTAGTCTGCAGGAGGGAGGGTTTAGGATGAGGTGTGTATTTATTGATCAGAAAGCCTCATTAGGTTGCGCTCCAGGGTAGCCGACCGATTCCCCCTCCACAACGTGACAGGCTTCAATATCGACCCTGGCAGCTCAGCATAGGGCTGCTGACAGGTAGAAGCAGCCAATTTTCAATCTGCACTGTATCAGTGGAGAAGCGCTAACCCATTTTCACTCCGCACTCTATCAATGGAAAAGAGCTGGCCCTTTCTAACTCTTGCTGTATCAATAGACAGACGACATTTAGCAATTAGCATCTATTTGCTTTTTACAACACATACTGGGAGGGCTGAGAGCTTCAAAAAGAATACAGGTGATCCTTTTCAAGCCTGCCGATTAGTCGAACGGAACCCCTGTCAGTATGATTGACAGCAAATAGATGTGTCCTTACACAGAATCGGTGGAAAAATAAACATTCCCCTCCCCCAGTGCTCAGGGATTACATAGAGCCCTAACAGGTGTGAAGTGAGACCGTTTGAGTACATATGGAGGGTGTCACATCAACACCTGTCTCTCCGATCAAATCCTGTGCCCTTCCCCACAGCGTTCCCTTCCAACATTGTGACAGCAACCCGACAGCGATCATTATCAGTGTTTTCTAATAAGCAAGGCTGCACTTTAAAAGAGGTGGGAATCAAAAGCTGGTGGGTTGATGAATATATTAGCATTTATCCACACAGTAATTTGAGGAGGCTGCCATATTGGCATATTTTAGAGATCATAACGTGGAAAAAGCTATGAAACACAGGAGAAAAGTTTATTGCAGTCTCTGTCTTCTCCTGCCTTCTCTTCACTCTATAACCTCTTTAAATGAAGCGGAGGGTCATCTGAATGTTGAGGTGCATATTATGGTCTGTTTGGAAATGGTTAACAGCAGTGGTTATGTTAGTTTAGTGGAAATAAACAGCCTAATCTGTGTAAAGGGCTTAACAGGCCCTGAAAGCATGTTAGTGGTGGGCTCTTCAAAACAACCCTAAGAGAGCAAAAAGAGCAGCTTGCAGCTAGCACAAAGAAAAACACAGTTTGTGACTGTGCTTTGACCATTTAGACGGGCATGGAGAACCTGGTTTTGAGTCTTCTCTGCCAGTAGGCGTACATGCACCTGTGTGTACCTGAGTCGTCACAGTCCTTGTTATCAGGGTCACGCGTATCCTCCATGTCGTCATCGGACATCTCCATCTCCTCCTCTCGTCTGATCCCCATCAGCTCCTCATTCTGCATGTTCCTGATCTCCTGGAGGGGAAACAAAACAATGGAATACAGAACAGGACCATTATGGCTGGACGCTATCCTACACACAGGCCTGAGCATCTTGACTGCAGCACTCACGCAAGAGGACACAGCAGTGGCCGTTGCCTATTATACATTACTGCTACATTGGAATTTGCCAGCTTCCACCAATAGACAGAGAACATTAGGAGTGGAGATAAGGCATGATGACAGGACTCAGAGCAGGACTGAACTCTCCCTCTGGTGCTCTGATGAGTCAGTGGATTGCAGAGAACAGTAGCTGTCATTGTCCTGAAGTGAACTATGACCACTGTTGCTAGATGGGTGTAGGGTGAGGTTCCCTGTAGATGTTGATCTTGGGTTGTTTTTTTGTCTTGCCAACAAAGAGCTATGGTTTAGGTTAGGTTTGTGGATGGGGAAGTGGATCCTAAATCTGTATCTAGTGGAAACTTTACCCCGGAGCAACCAGCTCAGTAGGTGGCACAACCTGCTGTGTAGATGCATGTGTGTAGGTGCATGTGTGTGGGGGGGAAGCAGATGTGAGAAACTGCAGTGTATATTTCAGCTAGCTGTTTGTGTGTCGGTTTAGCCCAGCAGGGCTGTTCTGTCTAATGAGGCGAATGTACATAGAACAAACACACACACACACACACACACACACAAAGCAAAGCTAAACAAAATCACAATTCCCATTCACAACACTTGCGGAGAGAATCATTATATCACTAAAACAAACAAAACGCTTAAAGTCAACAGCAGTCGGCCTGGTTTCTTTATTATCATTGAACTTCTGGCCAAGTCAAAGGTCAAACAGGTAGTCAAACCAACACACCCATCTGCAAAGTCAGTAGAGAATCAGCAATGGAGTTCATCAACAGCTGTTAATCTTTTAACCTGCCTCACTTAGTGGCTATTAGACATAATTTAACTGCTGCCTGACAAGATTCACTGTTTATCGTATCTACGAATCACAAGTGTGTGTAGTAAAGTTAGCATCAAGGCATCTGGATATTTTTGACTGTTTGGTGTGTTTTCTAGCCAGCAGCACTAACACTGAAGTTAGCATCATAGCATCTAGATATATTAGAGTATTTGGTGTGTTTACTAGCCAACAGCATTAACAGTGAATTGAGCATCAGGGCATCTACATATATTAGCCTGTTTGGTATGTGACTAGCCAGAAGCTCTAACAGGGAAGTTAGCATCACGGTGTCTATAAGAGATTGTTTGGTGTGTTTACTAGCCAGCAGCACTAACAATAAGGTTAACATCACAGTTTCAATATGCAGTATATTAGACTTTCAGCACAAAAAGTGAAGGTAACATAATGGTGTCTAGCTATATTAGATTTTGCATTGGTCAACTAGCCAAAAACATTAAACTAACATTGAAGTTAGCACAATGTCTAGATTTGTATAAACCTGTACAGACTCAAAAGAATAACCCTCGGAAACCCCTTGTCACCTTCTCTCTCCTTAATCCTTCACATCCACCTCCTCCATATTTCTTCTCTGCATATGACTTTGTCAAACACATGGCTGATGACATGAGCAGCTTGTTTACAAATCTTATTGCGTTTCCTGGTCTCCTCTCTATTCTCATCCTCCAAGATCCATCTGCCTGTGCCTGATTTCCATGATCAAACTCCATCTCTACCCAAGCCATTCGCCATTCTTACCAACTGTGGAACCAGCTTCAACTTGAAGCTAAGACATGACAGGAAATGGCATAAGAAACTTAACACAATGCATTTGTGCTGACTAACGCTGAACAACTGACAATAGATAAGATCCGGTGGCCATTTCTGACTGAGCTGAGGTGCAGTCCACACCTCCTGCTATGAACTGCACATCTGACTGTCATGGATTATGTCGATAGACGCATGGACCATAGGCTGGAACATACCATACAAGCGTACCATGTAGGATAAACCTTTCTTATTGGAGGATAATAGTCTGTGTAATGGTTGGCTACAATCATTGACCGCCTACTATGTGTATTGGCATTAAAGTCTGTGTTAATTTGTAATTATTGGAGAAAGATTAAAGAATTATGGAAGGTCAACATCGTAGCCTCATGCTGAATAAAGATGGCTCTCCCCTGACTTCTGGTTGCATATGAAACTTCTGAAGAGGTTCAGTGCAGAGGACATTGGATGCAAGGCCACCAAGACACTTGAAACAATGGTAAAGAGGTATTATAAAATGTAAATAGACCGGTATGGAACCCTATGGAGACTGGGTGAAATATATATAGAGCCAACTGCCTGATGATCGGTATGTATTCTGGTTCTTACCTTTGTAATGTAGTCAGTCTACAGACAGACAGACAAACAGACAGTCCAACAGTGCGCATGGAGCCAGAGACTGAGCTGAGGTATACACAGGGATCCCAAAGCACCGAGTCACACTAAATCCATCTGTCACTGCTGTCACCCTGACGCCAAGCGGGACACAGCCTCAACACTGACACAACACAGGCCCAGGCAGACAGATACGGACACACACTGGCAGAAAGAAAAACACAGGCAGACGGATACACACACAGGAAAACAGATATGCACACACACGCAGACAGATACAAGCACACACACAGCATCTGGATTCAGCCCAGATGACAGCAGGTCCCTACTCTCTCTAGCTAATGCGGTAAAGGAGTAAAAGTGATAAAAGAGAGAAGGAATGGATTATGAAGGGATGTAGAAGAAAAGAAGAAAGGTGGAAATAGAAGCTACAAATCCCTCATGGAAATACCTTGGGCTGTAAGATATAGAGGTCATATTCTTCAGTTATTTTCCTATGTATTTATCTACCAAAGATGGAGTTTGTATTCTTCCAGACAATTCTATGCATTTCCCCTTGTGTCTAGCCCGAGCAGGAATATTGTTTGAGTCAATTCCCTGAGTGAAAATGGACTGGGGCTTATGGTTCCCTGAGGTGTTTCACTGTACACATTAATGTTTAGCATTTGTATGATATTTCTGGATTATGTTATAAAAAGTTACTGTGTTCATGTGCCGAGCGGAAAGTCTTACGGCTGAATCCCAAATGGAAAGGTTATTCCCTATATTGTCCCTTTTTATCTGAGGCAATGACCCAAACCACTGCATTACAAAGGGAATAGTGTCAATTAGGACACATGCTGAGACAGTAGAAGGGGAGCAGTGAGAACTGTGAGAATGCATCTGTTCCAGAAGACAAATATGTGCAGTAGAAACATGGATTGGTTGAAAGAGGTGTTATGGGGTAGATGTCTAAATGAACTGATGGATAAATAAATGGATCTGAACGGTAAATGGACAAGGACTGTCTACGGAGGCAAATGGTTAGAATAGTGGAATGACTTTAACAGATTGGGGTTGTGACTGTCTCAGGCAGGCGGTGAAACTTTTCAGTCCTGCTGTTCTGCGCGGGCAGGTTGTCTGATGAACACAGGAAGGATTGTTGGTGAGTTTATGCCGCAGGGTTGCAGAACTCCATTTACACATCCCAAAATTCATAAGATTTCCAGGAGCACTGCCTGTAAAATTCCAGGAATCTGGATGGAAAACCAACATGAATACATGCTGATATACCATGCAAAACATATATACTATAATCTTTCATATCGTGTAAACTAGATTTATTTTTGAGTGTTTATTTGCAATGTATAGGAAACAAAAAACAAGCATTTTCTTACACCTGTGACAACAGCTGCTATAATGCATGAAACCAATAAATCCTTGAACCTGTTACTTACAGTGGGGCAAAAAAGTATTTAGTCAACCACCAATTGTGCAAGTTCTCCCACTTAAAAAGACGAGAGAAGCCTGTAATTTTTATCATAGGTACACTTCAACTATGAGAGACAAAATGAGAAAAAAAATCCAGAGAATCACATTGTAGGATTTTTTTGAGCAAAAATCCCAGAAACACATGGAGGGACTCAAATCCTGCAGTGCCAGACGTGTCCCCCTGCTTAAGCCAGTACATGTCCAGGCCTGACAGAGGTTTGCTAAAGAGCATTTGAATGATCCAGAAGAGGATAGGGAGAATGTCATATGGTCAGATGAAACCAAAATAGAACTTTTTGGTAAAAACTCAACTTGTCGTGTTTGGAGGAGAAAGAATGCTGAGTTGCATCCAAAGAACTCCATACCTACTGTGAAGCATGGGGGTGGAAACATCATGCTTTGGGGCTGTTTTTCTGCAAAGGGACCAGGACGACTAATCCGTGTAAAGAAAATAATGAATGGGGCAATGTATCGTGAGATTTTGAGTGAAAACCTCCTTCCATCAGCAAGGGCATTGAAGATGAAACGTGGCTGGGTCTTTCAGCATGACAGTGATCCCAAACACACCGCCCGGGCAACGAAAGAGTGGCTTCCTAAGAAGCATTTCAAGGTCCTGGAGTGGCCTAGCCAGTCACCAGATCTCAACCCCATAGAAAATCTTTGGAGGGAGTTGAAAGTCTTTTGCCCAGCGACAGCCCCAAAACATCACTGCTCTAGAGGAGATCTGCATGGAAGAATGGGCCAAAATACCAGCAACAGTGTGCGAAAACCTTGTGATGACATACAGAAAACGTTTGACCTCTGTCATTGCCAACAAAGGGTATATAACAGAGTATTGAGATGAACTTTTGTTATTGACCAAATACTTATTTTCCACCTTTATCTACCAATAAGTTCATTACAATGTGATTTTCTGGATTTTCTTTTCTCATTTTGTCTCTCATAGTTGAAGTGTGCCTATGATGACAATTACAGGCCTCTCTCATCTTTTTAAGTGGGAGAACTTGCACAATTGGTGGCTGACTAAATACTTTTTTGCCCCACTGTAACTGTACTCCATTTACAGCAGTGACGCACATAACAGTCCATATATTAATAGCCACTATAAATACATCTCTGAGAGTAAGAAGGCTCTACTATTCCTACAATAGCTATATCCTGGAGAGACTCAAGGTCTTTCAGTCAGTAAAGTAATCGAAGATTGCCCATTACCATGACAGAGATGTACACTGATCAGCCATAACATTATGACCACCTGCCTAATATTGTGTAGTCTCCAGGTAAGCGACACTCACGCACCCGGCCATCCACAAAACATGATTCATCAGACTAGGCCACCTTCTTCAATTGCTTCGTTGTTCAGTTTGGATGCTCACGTGCCCAATGTAGGTGTTTTCAGCAGTGGACAGGGGTCAGCGTGGGCAACCTGATGGCTCTGCGGCTACGCAGCACCATATGCAACCACCAGCGAAGCACTGTGTGTTCTGACACCTTTCTATCAGTACCAGCAATAACGTTTTCAGCAATCTGAGCTACAGTAGCTTGTCTATTGGATCAGACCAATTGGGCCAGCCTTCGCTCCCCACGTGCATCAGTGAGCCTTGGCCACGGATGACCCTGTCACCGGTTCACTGCTTTTCCTTCCTTAAACCACTTTTGATAGGTACTGACCACTGCAGACTGGGAACACCGCACAAGGGCAGCAGCTTTGGAGATGCTCTGACCCAGTCGTCTAGCTATTACAATTTGGCCCTTGTCAGAATCGCTCAGATCCTTACGCTTGCCCATTTTTCCTGCTTCTAACACATCAAGTTTGAGGACAGAATGTTCACTTGATGCCTGATATATCCCACCCACAGACAGGTGCCATGATAATTAGATTATCAATGTTATTCACTTCACCTGTGGTCATAATGTTTTGGCTGATCGGTATGTATTGACGATAGGCTATGGCTGGGGAAACATGAAGAATTTACAATTTTCCACATACAACAGAAGATGATGTATGTCTGTTAAGACTCGGCACAAGGTGATACAAGTGTGATAAGAGCATGGTTCCATGTATCATCATTAGCATGTGCTATAGAATACCGATGTTGGGTCCAAATACTGTAATGGAATATTTACATGAAACAGAAGTGTGCAACTGCGCATCAACACAGTGAAAAGGCACTTCCTGTTAAGACTCCAGGGGTCTATTCCCGGTGCAATTTGCATGTTCAGAGCTCTGCAGAAGTTTGTACTGCACTGAACACGGTGCAATTAAAATACTGTGTAGCGGAAAGGGTTCAGAATCGATGTGTATCCTTTACTTGTTAATGTTGGATTTATTTTTTACAAAATGTTAATCTTTTCTGAATTTCATGATGTTCAATTTCTAGCCATGCTTCACCTTGCTTCATCATAATAGTTATTCTGCTGGTTAGAGAGACCCAAAGATCAAGACGTGTAGATGTTGCCAAGCTGTTCCACATATCACACTGCTCACTCAAATAGGAAGTATTCATTCACTAGCACATATGTGTTGGGAGGAAAGCTCCGTCCCCAGCCACGGTTGAGCATGCATGTGACTGATCTTCCATAAGCAGTCACTGGAGCGTAATGAGACCCGGCAGCCCTGTCCAACATCCCACCCATCCACTCCAGACAGAACTGAGCCAATTTGCACAGCTCAGGTGCGGCGGCCCCCTGTTAGTATGTCTTGACCCGGATTTAAACTGTTGGCTGCAATGACGCAGTGGTACTTGAAAAGCTGTGCCACTTGGCATTGCGCTCAATGTTCTTTAGTGATGTGTGATGTCACTCGTTTACACACACCTACCTTGCACCTACCTTCCAAGCAGACGAGTCTTTACGGCCAGATACCATGAATTGCCAAACATACACTCTTGAGTTCAACACCATATATGCACGCACAGCTAACAAACCAAAAGATATCAGGTACACATGACCTTAACATTTTACACTGAACATCATCAACGATTTGTAATGAATGTGTTCCGCTAGTTTGTAATCTTATCTCATGCTCTGGGATCTCAAAAGGACAAAGAAACCATCTTCATCATGTGGTCCATGGTGAGCTTCTCAGTGTTGCTGTGAGACGGAGATTAGGCTGTTAATTACACACCTAATCTGCTGTTCACACACTGACGCCCTCAGAGATTTGTACCCAGATCAAACTTACCCGTTTCACCCTAAAATGACAGCAGCGCCCACGCTTGAATACCCTCTATTAAAGAGGAGAATGTGTTTGTGCTAATTCACGTGGAGTTTGTTGAAAATAACAACAAAATGTAGGAATCTCGTCAGCTTTCAGGAATTCAAACCTGTTCCTTTGAACACAGAGTATTGAGTATACCTCAGCTGTACACCAAACATGACCAATGGTTAGTTGTTCAATACAATTGGAATAAAAGAAAAACTGTTAGAGAGCAATAGAAAAGAGCTTTAAAACCGCGTTTAAGAGCTAGATACTTAGATCCTGGACAAAGGTACACTAGATGAGTTGAAGAGCGAGTCTACGGTTACCTGTTCCCGGCAGAGAGGCTGAGCACCCACCCGGCTGGACATCAGAGGAGACGGGGTGAGTGTAGCCTGGACCTGGGCCTGACCGGTGATCCCAAACTGGGACTGAGCTAAGGGGAGAGCCTGGGTGTAACCTAGCATCACTGACTTTAGACTAGTATATAACGTCAGTGTTCCATAATCTGTTCCTTGATATCACTAAAGGAATACAACAAGGTTCAACTTTAGGACTGGTTCTACCAATTATATTAGGCTAGGTTTTGGGCTTATGTTGAGCCCAGTTTGGAAACTGGTGCTTAACACAAATTGTCCTGCCAAGACAACACTGTGAATTCCCAAAAAAGTAGTTGTGTGGTAGTAATACTGAATAGATAGGGATGCTCACATAATGTTCACATGAACAACACATTAATATGTAGGGACTATACTTCACCAAAGAAGAGGAGAATGTGTAAAGAGTGTGAAGAAATTAAAAAGGTACCAACCTCTGCTTGCTTGCGCCACACATCCAGGTTCTTGCGTTGAGCTTTGGAGAAATGGTCCCATGCCTTTTGTTTGGAAGCAGCGTGGAATACAGACACAATCTGCTCAACTGTGGCGGGGGATGCAGGGGCCAGTTACCGTCCAGAGAGAGAGAGAGGGCGGGTGGGAAGGAGCAGAGGAGTGAGAAAGTGGAATCAGGTTGATGTGTTGTTTTTAATAGTCTGTTCTGCTCTATAGTAAGGCAAATCTCTTGGTCAGTGTGGAGAGTGGGGCACGGGATTGAACTCAGGTGGGGTGAAGTGGAAGAAGGACCCCAGTCCTGCCCCGAGGTAACAACTCAGCGCTTGTCTTAACAGGGGATGAAAGCATTAGGAGGACCAGACTGCTGCCAGCAGGCTCCTGCTTCACTTATTCACACCTCTGACCATAGCCATGCACGCATGAAACCACAACCAGCTCCTCCAGCTCTTCTCTCCTCCAAAGAGATACAAACCAGGAGTGAGAAATAGTTAGGATTCGAGAGACACTTCAAGAACGTAAAATCCAGCTGAGGGCCATACTGATGTCTACAGCCACAAGCGTTGTTTATTTATTTTTTATAATCATATCTTAAAAATAAGATATTCCCCCACAGGCCAAATTACAGTCTGTCAATATAGACTTAGAGTATTAAGGGAATTCTCTGAAGAGTCATACAGACGCCATCCTGTAAAATCATTTAAGCACAGTATCCACCTTCAAACATCAATAAAATGGTATTCAACGGCATCAATAAAACAGCAGTAGGGGACAGGAATTAGCTGTCCTTATTACAGTCCTTCATGTGGGAAAGCAGTGCGTATCCTAATGTATCTGTATGTTATTACATATGACCAATTGTTAATAGGAAATCAACAGAAAGAGAGAAATCGGAGCCAAATATAATCGGGAATATAACATCTGGCTGAAAACTAAATGGTGGGTGGTCTCACCACTGAGGAAGAGAAGAGTGAGAGACGGATAGAGATGGAAAGCTGCTTTCATTCAAAGCTCAGGGCTTGGAAGGGGAAGAGGAGAGCAGGAGGGCTGCTGGCAGACACTCATGTTTTATCACTCTATCCTTACCAAACCTGTGATTGACAGCTGGGCCTGGTCTTAAGCAACATTCAGGTGAATTCCTTTTCAATCCCAAAAGCACACTGACCTTTTAATTCCCAATTAGGTTCACACATTATCAATAAAAATAAAAAAACTTTCTGAATTGATATACCAAAATGGAATTGAACCCAACCCTAGTCTTAACAACCACCCCCAGATTACTCAACAAAACCCCTTCAGTGTGTGAACCCAGATCAGTGAAGAAAACAGTCAATAGTTAATATAACAAGACCGTCATATAAAAGTATGTGAGACAGTGCTAATGAAGACTTCACATTTTTTATAAGTGTAAATTTGCTTGTCTGTTTGTGCATCAGAAATACCCATTCACTCACCTGGTGATCTAATACAGCATCATAACCAGATTGTCCAGACAGAGACTCAGTACATTACACATCATTAGTAGTAATACAGGACTGGTCAACAACTCATAATCTACAGTGTTATGGAACCGTCCAGCTTTTCCGCTCGATGAACCTGTGAAGCCCAATGCATTAATGGTCTTGCAGCGTTTCATGCGGACAGGTTGTGTTAAGGGTTTCTCTCCTGTTCCGAAGGGTCTTAATGAGCCCAGGAGAAAGTCGATAGGGCCACCACGATTGTGGCCTCGGCAGAGCAAGGAAGGGAGGGAAGGGTAGAGTGAGAGGAGTGTGTCCAGATCAATAATGGCATCTCAGAATCCTTTACTTTGACCGAGAAGATCAATGAAGAAGGCAGGGGAGTCCAAAGTGTACAAGGTTGTGGCTTTGCCTTTTATATGGGTACATCAGAGAGATAGTAGATCAATAAATGGCGTCAGACAGTGTAGAGGTTATTGGGCTGGAAAACAAAAGTTGGCTGGTTCGAATCCCTGTTTGGGCAAGGAGACTAATATTTTGTATCATTGAGAAAGGCATGTAAGATTATTTGATCCTGTAGGCAATTCAAGATAAAAGCTTCTAATGGATTAAAAGGTTAAGCAAAACATGCATTCTTAGTTATTAAAATTGGTATATGGCACCAGCAAGGGAATATGCATGTGTGCAAACTGCATTGAAATGTGTTTTGTCAATTTTCAGGTACACATAGAATTCTCCGGCCAACAAACATGATTAAGCTTGCATGCATCCAACCTACCCCAGGGAGTTGCTAGAGTGTGAAATCCACCCTTCTATCCCTATCGTTCAATCAGTGTTATACCTACTGGCATACCCCTTTGTGGGACTCCTGGACACCGCCAATGTGCTGCGATCAAGATGACGCAGCTGTACTGCATGTCAGTGACTTAGACCATTGAGTCACTCGAGGGTCCCAGAAGCCAGCACTTCAAAATGAGACCATTACGTTCATGTCAAGCAGGTTGATCTCTTAGATGAAATATCAAGCCGCATGTAAAACCAAATTACACTGAAAATGATGGACACAGATTCAAATCCAGCTGTGAAATTATTGTCATTTTCTATAAAGATCATCCTGAGTGAAATATGAAGCAAGGCTTTGTGGGTAATAAATCCTTGGGCTGAGAATGGATCTCATTTCACTGACAGAAGATTTCAGTTCCCAGACATTTATCAATAAAACCTGTAAGTGTCCCAAATGACATGTTGTGCACTACTTTTTATAAAAGCCCAACAGGGCTCTGGTCAAAAGTTGGGGAATAATAGGGAAAAGAGTGAATTTGGGATGCATCCCATTTAAATAATCTGCTATAGAGCAGGAACACAGTTGAGGGCTTTATCTGAAGCTACCATTCATTGTAAGATGACAACAACCAAATTCCAAATGTAGAAATGTGTCACATTGCATTTGGGAACAGACTGTCTATGGATTTCAATGTGCAGCTGTGAAACTGCTGCTAAATATGGATGTGCCTTTTATTCACCGAACAACATCGTAAACCTGCCTCACGAAACTCCAAATTGTGTTGACATTTGTATGGGTGGAACCACAGAGAAAGACAAACTCATGAATATAAATAAGTGTTTGAATGAATTATTGTGATGGAGGAGTGTGGCCTTTTAGGGAGAATGAGAGAGAGAGAGGGAGAGAGAGACACTGTCTAGCTGTTTAAATATTTGTATACCTGTGTAAACAGAGCAGATTATGTGCAACATCTAAATATCCACACTAACACACTGCTACTATGCACTTGGGTTTGATATATCGGGGAAATGACTCTCCTTCCCGAGAAAAGTGTACAACAATTTCTTCTAAACTGGAACTGCTATTTATAATCCATTAATACCAGTGAAAGAACAACAACATTATAACTCACCTGTAAATATGTCAATGTAATGGTTTCCTCTTGAATTTGTTGCATTTTAATCAACTCAACGTTCCTGGACTATTCCGATGAGGTCGCCAAGTTTTAATAAACATTATTGGTTGAAAATTTGATGCATTATTGGAAAACCGAATAGAACTCATTTTCACTTTAATGTTTGTGACAGTTTCTGACTTTATGATTACTTGCTTAATGAGATTATTTTATTTCAGACGGAAATATAAAAGTATCCTTTTCCACTAATCAAAAAGACCAAATATTTGAGAGATTTTGCACCATCTACATTGCTGTGGTTGACAATTCACCCTACCAACAACCCAAGGTCTATCACCATTCTAATGAAATCTGACCAAAAAGTAAGAATTATATATTGCAGTTACAATTTTATTGCATGGGCACAAAACAGCGACACACTTATGCCGCAAAAAATAACAGCTGATAGCTTCCAGAAGCTACCAGCTGGACCAGCTCCACCCCTATACACCTGCCTCCTATTGAGAGCTCGTCCATGGAGGTATTTGAGGGCAGCCCTAGGGAGAGGCTGATCACAAATAGGAACATTTGACAAGAGAAGGCTACAAGAAAAAGGAGGAGGAAGATGGCTAGAAGAGGGGGGCTGCTGGAGCAACCATCAAATATTTGACCACCAGCTCCCATTCTTCCCAAACCACCACCAGGAGGCTGCACCAGAGATGATGTCACCTCTGCATAAAATGGGTTTGTTTGTGTCTTTTAATGTTATTTCTCCATTATGCCTGAACACACCCTCTGTGTCCATTCCCTGTCTCTCCCCAATACTTTCTGAAAAACTACATTTGTGTCATATGGCTTCTGTGGCCCAGATTTCTATAAATCTTTGCCATGCAAGGAATAAATGAAAGCAGTTAGGTCCACTGGTAGATCGTAAGTAGGCCAAAAACATTGGCAACCTTGCACTTTCTTGAAATAACTTGAAATTGTCTCAGACATATATTGGTTTCACAGTTAATATTACAGAACCCTTTAATATTTGTTTTTGATTCCTGCACCTCTGTACTAGCAGTCTGGCCCACTCTTTGTATGCAAAGTTTTCTTAAAAATAAAGAAGGTCCTCTTCATTTTGTTATCTATTAACATAGAGATGATGTGCTTTTCCAAAGCTCTAATTAGGTCCTTCTTGTCTCTCAGCAGTGGGTCTCCAAAATAAAAACATAACTTGCTTGAAATCTACATCTAGAAGGTGCCAATGACATTGTCTAGGCCATTTTAGGATTTCTATGTGGAATAAGCTACAATTAATTCATTCATATTTTCTGGGGATTTGTTCAACTGCAAACCAAAGAAACACATACTTTGAATTTCAACAGATTTAAGAAATGCCGCATTATTTGAAGAATACACCAATAATGAAGAAATGGCACATTTCTTGAAATTCAATGGTACTAATATTTTGGCCCTGACTGTGAACCCAAGTTGTCAAAGGTGCATCAGGTCAGCAAAATGTTGTCATTGAATTAACATGACCCAGTTTCAGTTTGAGAGTTGTTACTTACTGTGGCGGAGTGGATTTCTTCTGGTCAGCAGTGCACAGGCTAATAAACGTATGTTATCTAGATGATATTTTGTGTCAGACACCTGGAGATGTGCCTTATAATACCTTCTTTGACTGGCTGATTAACTATGTAAGGCTGAATATACATTGGGGTGGATATCATTCAGCATTGAGTTGATGCCAGAGGATTGGTTGGATTATAGTCAGTGAAATCAACATGACCTGTGTTGAGAGGATTCTGTGATAGGTTATATTTTCTAGCATTGTGGTACTGCACAGAGATGTCAACAGCTGATGACAACAGCTGATATAACAGGGAAATATAGCTTATCTATGCTAAACATTTCACTTGTTGTAGAATATTAGATAGACTACCAATTAAATAATAAACAAGGTGTTATTTTTTTCCTTTTCAGTGAATGCTTCTCTTCATTTGTTATTTGGGGCTGATTTGTAATTACAGTGGATGACTGTATATACACACTTAATGAGTCTTTTCACAATTCTTGCAAATAAACTGAGGATCAATTTTGCTTGCTTGCGTTCTGAATACCAATGATGGCATTGTGCTCTGTGAACTGTGGCACCTAAACCCCCCCCCAATGTAGCTTCAGTATAACAAACAAGCTTATAATACTGGACTAGGCAAAAACAACCCTAGAAACTGTAGAAGTTCAAAATGAACTTACCTTGTCACTTGTCAAAAGAAACAATGATCCTCAATACTGTTTGAACAAACCAGAGCATGCATTTTTTTAATCTGTGGTGATTCTCATGTACACTTTTGAAGATTATTAACATCTGTCTGTGGTGATTGTTAGGACTGCCTGTGATTATGGTTATGTCCGTCCATGATGATTGTTTTGACTGTGATTGTTAAACTGTCTGTAATGACTGTGTAGGATAACTTGTGTCGGTCAGGGATGATTGTTATGTCTGTTTGTGATGACTGTTGTAACTGATTGTGATAATAGACTATTGTTATCACTGTCATTGATGATTGTTATGTCAAGTGATTGGGTAGTCAAGATAAATATTATTGTGAGTAATTTTTTCAATAATAAAATAGAAAGAGTACTTTGAACTGGGATAAAGAAATATAATCGCTATAGCGACAACATCGGTCAGTTCAAATAGTGATTGTGCAGGGTAGCTCCACCTTCATCCTGCAACATTTATATCTTGATTCCCTGTGGGTTTGTGTGTGCAATAGGTGTTTTGTTTTTTTGTTCTTCGAGTCATGCTTGTCCCAGTTGTGAGATACAGAGTGGCTGCCATAGAGCAGGTTTATAAAACTATCCGTCTGCTCACTCAGGGATGTTTTTTCTTGGCTAAACGAAAGGCGAAGCTGAATGGCTGACAGCCAACAGTTACGTCTGCTGACTACCAACATGCCCGAGGGTAGTCCCTGCCGCAAGCTAAATAGAGAGGTGACATGAGTGGCCTAGCTGACGCTCAAAGGGAAGTATGGATGGAATATTGCACTAGTACGTAAGGTACAATGCTGTCTGCATTTGCTCTTGTTGACCCAGATACTGGTACCATCTACATTTCGCTGGGTGACAGCGGTAGCCTAACCGCTTTCGATTGATCCAGGGTCACTTTTACAGGAGTCTACGCTGAATTCGGCACCAGCACTTAAAAGCATTCATTAATGAATCTGCCAGACAGCTGCTCCCCTCAGACTAAGGTGTTAGAGGTGTCAATCACAAGAAGAGGAAATGGAAGGAGTGACAGAGAGATAAAAGTAGAAGAGAGATAAAAAGACTGAGCGAGCGAGAGAGAGCGGTAAAGAGAAAGATTGAAGGGCCCTGCTCTGTTTGTGTGCAGTCATGCATGTGTGTAACTTTGTGTTTGCAGAAAAGACAATCTCTGATCCATGTCCCTGGCTATTTGATCCACCATGTATGGTGCACTGACTTGTAATAATAGGGCAGTTGAACTTGTCACATGAAAAACACTTTAGGGTGGAGAACTTCAAGAGGGACCACGTGAGGTTGCCTCAAGAGAACGCAACAAGTAGATTTGATAGTGACATGGTTTTGTGCTTGTGTCCATGAATGTGCCTGCTTTTTGTGTACTCACACTGTGCCAGGATTCCAGACAAGGCGATCTTGAACTTCTCTTTGGCCTCCTCCATCTCTTTCTCGTGGGCAGCCTTCTCATTCATCAGCCGGCGGATGTGGCTGTTGGACGACTGGATCATTGAGTAGAAGTTGTTGGCGTTGCGGCGGTTCACCTCGCCACGTTCCACCCAAGTTAACAGCACACGCACTGCCTCTGCAAATGCTGCCTCATCTGAGGAGGATAGAATATAGATTTACGATCAGGTTAAGACCTTTTATTAGGATAAGTGGCTAGGCTGAATAGTGTTGATGTTTAGAGTAGTACCAAATGGTAGGATATGAAAAAGGTTTTGCAATGTAAAATCTACTGTGCAATCCATATATAGACAGTGACAAAACTTTTGTTGTTTTGGCACTGTACTCAAGCACACTGAATACAAAAATGAGTAACAGATTTAAAATACACATTATCAGCTTTCATAAACCGTGAACTGTGTTGGAATGTCAGATTGTTTATACATAGTCCCTTCATTTTAGGGGACCAAAAGTAATGAAATAAAATGTAAAAAACAAACTCTTGTTGCTTTAGCAGCTGTTTAAGTTAATTGCTCTGCTGCAAGGTAAAGTGCCATCCAATGAGGGATTTCTGAGCAGACAAAATTCTTCTGAATTCACACTACTGTAGCCATCGGCAGTTACATCATCAGGAACGTTTCTGTATCTTTCAGTCATCCTGTTTTAGAGGCTAACTAGTGTTTTTGCACGTTGCAATCCATCCACTGTAGTTCAGCTGGTGAAGCCTTCTGCAGAAAAACAATACTGGTTGACAGAGGCTGCACACCTGTCTCCTCGAGAGCAATCCTGGCCTGTCGGACAATTTTCTTTCTTAATTATTGTGAGCTTTATTTTGTCATCCACTGTTGGACATCCACATTGCTAAGCTAAAGAGTGTTTTCATTCTTGTCTTGCAAGAAAGAGGCAAATGGTCAGCATTGACACTCCTTTGGTCCTTGTGTTGTCAGACAGCAACAACTGATTAACTGCAAATTCAAAGCCTAAAATTAAGACTAGACATTGATAGCTCTCATGGGCATGCACTAATGAAGGAAACATACACTTACTTAAGAAATAGCTGGGAAGCAAATTGTCCACATAACATTTGTTAACCTTTAGGGGACTATGTACATGCTGTTGCTTGTTAATGGTTCTTCTGATATGGATGGAAATATATTCTAATTAAAGCTGACAGTGTTTTTAACCCCACCGTCATTTTGTCATTTAAAATAGATTGCTGGAACACAGGGCAGCACTTTTTTTTTGACGGCACTGTATGAGTGGTTTATAAATACTTAATACTTAATACTTCGGTCTTATTTATCTTGAACAGAGAGAGAACTGAGAGAAGAGGCACCCCACAGATGGCAGAGAAGCAGAAGTCACAGTGTTTAGCGACTAAACTATTTCAGCCAAGACCTTGATGTGTCACAGCTCATTAGAAAACAAGTTTATTCATTCAGTCTAAAGCTGGAAGCGAGAGAGGAGAGGAGGGGAGGGAACGATAGGAGAGGCTGTACTGAAACCCTAACAGCATCAACTTCCCTCCATTCAAAATGGCTCTAGAGGCCATGGCTTTTCTCCAGCACTGCTCTGAATGCTAAGTAGAGGGCCATTGATGACTATCCAACTACAGTTTCAAATGCTTATGTAGGAACAACAGCAGTTGTTAAGAATGATTTGTTTGCAGCAACACACTGATAAGATGACATTATCAAAGGAGAACACATATATTGGTTTAAATTGTTTGTGACAGTAGTGATGCTGCACCTGTATATGGGATCAAACACACAGGACATAGGCCCAGCGCTAACCTGCTCATTGTTAAATAAAAAACCCTTGGCGTGCTGATTAGGTTTAGTTAATGCTCATTTGTTTCCTTATAAGAAACCTATAGTTCCACACTAGGCACAGAAGACAGAATCTGGAAAGAACAAGAAAAACTTTAATACGAAGAGTATTTTGTTACCAATGGTTGCTCACACGTGCACGCGCACACACGCACACAAACTGAGAGTGAGCAGCTGGAAGGCTTTTAAATTAACATGAAGCCCACAGAAGATGTGCCCCAATAACCCCCCCCCCCCCCCACACACACACACACACACACACACACACACACACACACACACACTAAGCGGCTTATCAGAGAAACCAATTTTGACAGGGTCCCTAAAATTAACAACACCCACATGCTGTAAGTGCATAGAGATGTGTTAGAGATTCTGCTGCCTGACTCTCCATCTGATTTCCACATTAACGCTTCACAGCTGAACTGAAAGTAGAACAGCCGCATGTACTGCTCCGCTAGATTAAAATGACAGTTAAAGGGAAAGTAATTGTTTTAAAGCCCAATATGTTTTGGTTTGAAAATGACACACTGTACAAAGGTCAACATTTTCTTAAGACAAACGTGTTTTTTAGAAAATGACCTACTGTATTCATGGTATATTTTTTTTAATAAAATGTAATAGTTTTGTAATTTACTGTAATATTTTGACAACGTTGCAATAGGGTTTCAAGCTTTTTTACTGTGGCTGCACCCACAACACCTTTATTTCTATGGCAGAAAATAATGGCTCTCTTGTGCCCCCACAATATTGTCAGCAATATTTGTTTGGAAAATGTAATCGCAATTAAATCACATCATCAAATTGCTATACATATTGTTGATAAAACTGCATAGGAAGGAACCAATTGCATATAGTCAAACGTTTGACTATTCACTTCCTCACTGATTGTTGTGCAGTATGGGGGTCCTAAATAAACATGAACAAAAACTACAGAAAATATCCTTAAAAAAATATATTCTCAGCTCTCAGATACAGTTTGAACATTATCAGTAACATTATTAAATGTTGTTGTGGCCTGGGTGATACCTCTCCATCTATTTAAGCAGGCTACACAGAGAATGGAAGAGCTCAAGTTTCAAATTATTTGCTTCTAAAAGGACATTTCTGGGTCCTTTGGGAGCCTTTCTTCATGTTTTTGCATACACATACTGCACAGAGAACAAGCAGGGTATTGCTGGTTGTGCCCATAGAACTGTCAGGAGGACTTCTATAAAATGACGCTGACATCCTTAATACAGATTTGGTGGTAGAATGTAAATATCTCCTTTAACAGAGAAAGTGTCAAGGTGTTTGGACTAAGATAGCAACAAGGCCAACTGTCCCCACTAAATTCATCACTAATTCACAAAACATGATGTTGAGCTACTTTTCCCTGAAAATCCTCACATAGACAAATCTTTAAGCAGTACAAGTGGGTTGGGATATTTGTGTACTTTGGAGATTACAGTATGGGGGAAGTCTGCTTTTCTCTTCGTATACACGAATGCATGCACATCAATCAAAAACATACCCCGAGCAGATGGGGCTTTTCAGTCGACGGCTTCTTTTAATCCGCAGAGACAGATCCATACTGAGAGTCATCAGACATATAGACAGCTTCAACATTAAGCTCTGCAGCGTGTCTGGAGAGTTTCTCAAACAAACCAAACTTAAAACAGACCCGGACAACAACGGAACATTGTACATAGTTACATACTTTGATACAGGTGTGAGTTTTGAATACAGTGTTTTTGCTTTATTTGTATTCTCTGGTACATCCCTTCGTACTCTAAATACATGCATTATGTGTGTGTAAATGTTTCAGCTTCAATTTGAATGGTATTTATATGTACTGGCATGTTTATTCTATATCAATCTGATTTGTGTGTATTGGATATTTTTATAGTCTGTGAAGGGCCCTGACGTGACAAATTCAGACAGTCATGCCAGATATATGCTTATATGCGTATTAAGCATTGAAAAAAAACACAGATCACATCATAACAGAAAATTATTCATTATCCCATTTTCTTAAAAAACTAAAACATGTAACTGAATGTAAATTTGGGCATTGTTGTGAACTTTTTTAAAAGACTGACAGTATAACTGTGACATTGTTTGTAGTAATAAAGAGACTTAAAGGGATTTATGATAATGTGCAGGGCAATGGCTTAAATCTGTCCATGCCCTGGGCAACTACATGTAACACATTTCTTTTCAGGAGAGATAAATTGAGCTGTTTTAAATCGAAGATCTGGCGATTCCACAAATATTGCCATAAAGCACAGAGATTATGTCCTAGGTTTGTTTTTCATAGCATTCACTCAAGATAAACTACAATGATGCTGCTTTTCACAGGGCTTCTAAATAAGAATCATCATATATCTTAATTTCTGCAAAAAGATAGTCTAAGGAAGCTTTAATAATGCTAATCTGTCACGATCGCAGGTTGGAACCCAAGTGCTGATTGGAAAAGCGAGGGGGAGTGGCAGACAGAGTAATCAGGGTTAGGCAGAGGATCGGTACACGGACTGGCGGCGGAGGTACAGACAGGTAGCAGGCAGAGTAGTTGGGGACGGGCAGGAGATCGGTACACAAGCTGACAGAAGAAGTACAGGCAGGTAGCAGGCAGAGTTGTCGGGGAAAGGCAGGATGTCGGTACACGAGTTGACAGCAGAAGTACAGGCAGGTGGCAGGCAGAGTTGTCGTGGACGGGCAGAAGGTCAGTACACGGTAAACTTGAACGAATGGAATGTAAACTTGTGAGAGGCTAGAAAGCGCATGCGAATATAGACCATGATCCGGCAGGGAAGAGATGTCATGGATCCATAGAAATACAGTTGGTAAGGAGGCAAGTGGAAACAGGTGTGTGATAGTTGATTGGGAACAGGTGTGGGAGTGGATGATGGTGAGCAGGTGCAGTGATCTCAGCCCAGGGAGGCGAGGACTCGGCTCTGCGGAATCACAGAGGCGAAGAAGTGACACTAATCACTAACCAACAGTTTTGGGGAATGGTTGTTTTAAAATAAACAGTTACAGTTCCCATAAAGTAACTAGTTATGTTAATTAGTTACTTGCTGTAGAAAGCCTGACGTTAAGTTACTTAGCCATTACGTTAAGATAAGTCCTTGGATTGTATATTCACATGTTAGCCACACATGCCCAGAGGCACAAATTCAGGGCTGGCCCATGGCATAGGCGGAATAGGCAAATGCTAGAGGCGCTGTTCATCCAGAGGTTGCCCAAATAGGATTTTTTTTAACCTATTTGGAGCACAATACGACAACACTTGAACAAAAATTAGACGCATGGTTGAGTTGCCAGAAAGACTCCTTTACTGTGCCAATGCCACAAAAAAGCCTGGTTACAATATGCCTGAAAAACACCTTGATTTTGATTGATAATGCAAACTGTCTTTATTGAAGGATAGTGATCAAATAAGCCATTATTTATCACATAGTTGTTTGGCTCCTTTTTAAATCGTAATGATAACTGAAATCACCCAAAAGTTTACATACCCTTGAATATTTTGCCTTTTTACAGACACACAAGGTGACACACACACACACAGGTGAAAAAGGCAATTAAAGGTGAATTTCCTAGACCTGTGGCTTTTCAAATCGCAATTATTGTCTGTGTATAGTAAATGAGTTTGTTAGCTCTCACGTGGATGCACTGAGCAGGCTAGATACTGAGCCATTGGGAACAGAAAAGAACTCTCAAAAGATCTGCATAACAAGGTAATGGACGTTTGTAAAGTTGGAAAAGGAAATGAAAAGATATTCTAAGCCTTGCAAATGTTTGTCAGTACTGTTCAATCACTTATTAAGAAGTGGAAAATGCAGGGATTTCTTGATACCAAGCCAAGGTCATGTAGACCAAGAAAGATTTAAGCCAAAACTGCCAGAAGAATTGTTCAGGATACAAAGAAATACCTACATGTAACCTCATGAGAAATACAGGCAGCTCTGGAAAAATACGGTGTGGTTGATTCAAGGAGCACAACACGACAATACCTGAACAAAAATGAGCTGCATGGTTAAGTTCCCAGAAAGACACCTTTACTGTGCCAATGCCACAAAAAAGCCTGATTACAATATGCTCGAACAACACCTTGTCCCAACTCACAGCTTCTGGCTCACAGTAATTTAGAGTGACAAGACCAAAATAGAGCTTTATGGTCACAACCATAAGGCCAGGTTAACCCTCCAGAGGTCACAACAGAAAAAGGTGAAGGTTCTGGAGTGGCCATCACAGTCACAATTGTCAATAATTATACAGCAAGTGACCAATCCTATTATCTCAAGTAATGATATACCATAATACAACCCAAATCATATTTAATCAAGAATCTCTTAAATCTGGGAGCGCATAGTGTACATTTCCATGAATATCTAGAACAGCATCCGTTAGAATCTTACGGTTTTCTTTAGCTAGTATCTAGACTTTCTAACGAAGCGATCTGTACATAGTTTATTTTCCTTTTTGTATCACAGCCTGTGTGAGGCCAAAGTTTATTTACACCAAAACTCGCCACGATGCACGTCATGTAATGGGGAATTAACCCTATCCACTGTTTGTAGGTCTAATCCTTGATACCCATCACATAGAGCACTTCTACTATGTTATAACGCCTGGAAAGATGCCCTTTAGGACATAGGAATTATGGAAAAGAGTTTGGAGCTTTGGCTCAATCTCAAATAGCATACTTGCATACTATATAGTATGCCAAATTCGTATGCGAGAAGATTAGTATGTTTCAAAACATAGTATGCTAAAAAGAGTATGCCAAAGGTGCCTGGATGGTCTTCTACTTGTGGATTTTTGAAGTACGCACCCATGCATGCTTTTTCGGGTAATATAGACCACAACCCCTTGTTCGCAGTAAAATATGAGGGGTTTCCACGATTCACCCGTCTTGTCACTTGATGAAAAAGTCAGTTAGCGTCACTTATATTGATACTCATTGCATCAATACAATTCACGTATAAAAAAATTCACATTATGTCATTCAATTCAAAAGCATTGGCATTATACATTTTTGCAAGCAGTTGCTAAATTATTTTGACTATTCCAAGTAGTAAGTAGATACTAGTAGGCTTATTACTGGCTGATAAGATGTTCAAGTGGCCAGTGACAAAAGCCATACTGTTCATAGATGCTTTTTGTTATACAATACTGGAATACTAGCTTACTATGTACTAAACAATAAGTACTTTACAATCATCTGCTAAGTAGGTAGCTGACAAGAGAAAAATATGCTTTTCTGCTTATATATAGGAATGACCACTGTTAAACCACTATTAACACCTCCCATACAATGCCCTATGCACTTTTTTGAGTGCTCTCAGTAGAAATATATTTTGAATATAGCTCTGAAGGGCCAGCTATTAAGATTGTTTACCTGGAAATAGAGGATGATTAGGGATCAACTTTGGTTGTCCAACAGAGGATTTTAAATTGAACTTTGGCTGACCAGCAGGCAAGAGATTCCAGCAGAATATACAATAACAGGAACCCCGGTGATTGGTTATAGGCAAGGGACAAAATTACATAGTAGAAATGAACTGCATCGCAAGCCTGAATCATGCAGCTCAGCATTTCCGTGCACAATTCGCTTAGATGCTACATGGTATGAACTATAACTGAGAGTGCTGGTGCTGCTATCTTTGCATCCTTTGTTGCCAATTGCTAATGGAGAAAAGGCACGCTATGTAAAGCTAGGTTGTGGTGTAGGTTGCACTGAGGAAAACTGAGTAGCGTGTTATTTATACAAAAAATTAACTAGTAAGAGATTATTTAAATTAAATAACTAATGTACTAAGTTACTCGTTACCTTTAAAACGTGGTCTGATTAATCTAACGCGTTACTTTGTAATATTACTCTCAACACCGCAAACCAATGGCTAGATGACCTGCCAAATTACCTTATATCAAATGCACGAGCTAAAAACAAAAAACAATTGCTATAACAAAAGACAGGAAAGAAGTAACATGAAGGCATTCAATTTAAGCTATATCTCTTCTCTGGTTTCTTTTTGTGGTACTCCTAACAATTCTAGATAGGAGCACCAAGGCTAATTGACTCTTTGAAATAAAAACCCTGCCTGGACAAATAGCCTGGTCTCAGAGCCCCAACCTTTGATCTTGTCTCCAAGCTGGCTACACTCATGCTCCGAGTAGTGGACAATGGGTGGAGGGGAGGGTGGTCTGAGACGGTCCTCCTCCATCCTCCGGCGGTGCCTCTCCTCTCGGGCCAGCATGCGCTGATGACACTCCCACTCATACAGATCGTCTCTGGCCTGGGCAAAGTCCACATGGAGCCTCCCTGTGTCCTTCTTGTCAGTACTGGAACCCAAACGGATACGATAGCCTGGGGCCAGAGAGGGGAAAAAAAGGGGGAGAAATGGGAGAGAGGGTGTCAGAACCAGGACACTAACCGAACAGATGCAGGATGGTAAAATGCCTTTAAATACCCTGAAACAGCTTTCAGTCAGACACTTGCATGTCTGTCCTGATTCCCAACATCCTCTATTTGGGTTAAAAGGATCTGTCCATCCACCTGTCTCTTCATCCCTCTGAGGCTGTCTTTTTAATCTGTTTCTCTGTCAAAGCTGCATCCCAGGTAACATAGCTTTGCCTTTCTGCTCTCCGTAAACCAATTCATAGGAGACTTGGATGTAGAGGTCAGGTGATTAATCTGGGCCGATTAGAGACTTTGAAAACATTCAGTAATCTGTGTTGCGCTGATTATGGAAGATACATGTATCAGGGGATGCAGTCCTCTAGATTTATTATTGCCTGAAACTGCGCTTGAGCCTGTGACCAACTGTTGAAACAGAATGAAGAGCAGCATCAAAAGGACTAGAAGTTATGAGTGTTGGCAATGATATTGAAGTTAGTTATCAGTTACCTAATATGAAAGGTAGCTTTTAGAAAACAAAAAATCATCATGTAATCAATAACTAGGTACACAGGTCGATATTTCTGTCTGGTTAGTTAGCTGACCAACGAGGCTTCATGCGTCTAGCTAGTTACTAGCCTACAGTGTAGAATATATTTATGACCAAATCACCACTTAATCATCTTTACCGAATGATTGCTGGTTTAAAAAAACATTGCATTGTTTTGCAGAACATAAGGACGCATTGAATTATATGTCCACAATAGCTTTAAAAAATAATCAAGGAAACAAGTTGTTTTATATCTTAAATCACGTTTTCAAAGTTTACACTGCAGACTTGAGTAAGCTGTGATTCAAAGCTTGTAAACACCGCGCTAGCACACGCACAAATGCATTTGTTAACATTGCGGGATTGTGCTGCAAATTTCAAATTTCACACTTTTTGGATACTGCTTCCTTCATTCTGCATTCAATTACTATTGGGAAGAATTCTCACTGTAGTCCAAAATGTACCAGAGAACAGCTATTAGTTGCCCAGTGACACATTTTCCCTTCTTGAACCCTATAGACAACCTAAGTGCTTTATGGTTATTATGCTGGACGGTCCTGAGCTCCCGTCTTTCTGCACTAATATACACTGCGCGTACAATTATTAGGCAAGTGTGTGTTCTGATCATTATTTCTATGCACATTTTCCAACTCCAAACCATATAAACTTGTATACAGTGGGGAGAACAAGTATTTGATACACTGCCGATTTTGCAGGTTTTCCTACTTACAAATCCAGAAAATCACATTGTATGATTTTTAAATAAAATGCACGTATTATTAAAAATCATACAACGTGAATTTCTGGATTTTTGTTTTAGATCCCATTTCTCACAGTTGAAGTGTAAATATAGTAAAAATTACAGACCTCTACATGCTTTGTAAGTAGGAAAACCTGCAAAATCAGCAATGTATCAAATACGTGTTCTCCCCACTGTATATATATTTGTGTAATGAGGGAGGGTGTGGCAACAGTGAACACTTTACATCAAGGTGTGCATAAGTACACACCTTGATGCAAAAAACATTTTTGAAATCCCGGTATGACCTCATAAAAACTGCAAATAGCCAATACAGAGTCAAAGTAGAACCTCTCTACCAGGGCTCCAATACCAGGAACATGTGGAGTGGTCTGAGAACCATCACTGACTATAAAGGCTATTCAGGTATTGTGGGGGAAGTGTCAGCTTTTCTCCCAGAGGCTCGCTTTGAGAACATTATCCCTGGCATGGACTCACAAATAGACCAGGACTGCTGCCCTTTACAAATGACCAGGTCAGACGTTTTCAAAGCCCTAAAAAGTATTAACACCCACAAGGCTCCTGGACAAGACAACATCTCAGGCCGTGTTCTCAAGGTCTGTGCAGACCAACTGGCAGATGTCTTTACTGATATCTTCAACTTATCGCTACATCAGTCAGTGGTCCCCACCTGCATCAAAAAGTCCATCATGGTCCTGTGCCAAAAAAGCAAAAAGTCCTCTGCATGAATGACTACTGCCCTGTAGCACTCACACCAGTCATCATGAAGTGCTTTGAGCAAATAGTTCAAACTTACATCACAGACTCCATGACTGTAACACTTGACCTGCTGCAGTTTGCTTAGAGACATAATAGATCCACAGAGGATGCCATTACCCTGACCCTCCACTCTGTCCTCTCTCATCTGGACAAGAGGAACACATATGTGAGAATGCTGTTCATTGGCTCAGCCTTCAACACCACTGTGCCCCACAAGCTTGTGGTGAAGCTCAGGGATCTGGGTTTCGACCCCACTATGTGCAGATGGATCCTGAACTTCGTGACGGGCAGACCCCAGGTTGTGCGGATGGTCAACACCACCTCCTCCTCACTGACTCTCAGTACTGGCTCTCCCCAGGGCTGTGTGCTGAGCCCGCTCTTGTATTCTCTCTTTACACTCGACTGCCTGGCAACTCACGTCTCCAACACCATCATTAAGTTTGCTGATGACACCACCATCATAGGCCTGATCTCTGGCAATGACGAGTCAGCCTATAGAGAACACATTATCCTCCACTATTTCAGAACTGCAACCTACTTGGTGTGTCCAGAAGTACAAGGTGTCAAGTACTTAGAGACATGGCCATGGTCAAGAAGACTGAAAGAAGACCACCACTAGTAAGATTCACAGGTTGAAGCAAATAGATCGGGCTTAGGAATACCTCAAGACAGATTTTTCAAAGGTTTTACAGACAGATGAAATGAGAGTGACTCTTTATGGACCAGATGGATGGGCCTGTGGCCATCACTAATGGACACAGGGCAGCATTTCGTGTTAGGAGCCAGCAAAGTGGAGGAGGGGTATTGGTATGGGCTTCTATCTTTAAGAATGAGGTAGTCAGACCTTTTCAGGTTGAAGATGGACTGAAACTCAACTCCCACTTTCTGGAAGATACTTTCTTTAAACAGTGGTATAAGAAGAAGTCCTTAGCATTTAAGAAGGCAATTTTCTTTATGCAGGACAATGCTCCATCACATGCATTCAAGAACTCCACTGCTTGGGTAGCAAGCAAGGGCCTCAAAGATCCCAGAATAATGACCTGGACCCCCTTACCTGACTTAAATCCTATTGAGAACTTGTGGGCCCTTCTCAAATGTGAGATTTACAGTGAGGAAAGACAATACACATTGAACAGCATTAGGTTGCTGCTTCAGGGAAAGTTGATTGATCAGATCAAGAAACTGACAGACTCCATGGATGGAAGGCTTATGGCAGGTGAGAAGGGTGTCTGTATTGGTCACAGACTATTTTTGAAAGGCCAGAAATGTTTTTTAATTGTCATTTTGTGTTACTAATTTGTTGCAATAACTCTAAAGGTGAATAAACAAGTGAGATTATTCAATTAAATTATTTTTGTAATTTAGTTGCCAAATAAATCTGCACACAAATTTGACATTTAAATCAAAGTAATTTAGCTGACACCTGGAGCGACCATCATTCGGAGGTGCATACAAATTCCAACTTGTTTATACTGGAACCAGAACTTTTAGTGTTACAAGGGCCATGCTGTTTCTATGAGCTATACAGATAATTTAAAGGTATCTTGGGTATCTAGACACTTGATGGATACAGTACTGCAATTTCCATACATTCATCCATGCCGCTGACAGTTGTTTAGGCCATTAAACATAGTAGAGACTGCCATATACAAGAACTACAAGTCTGCACTGATAGCCAAGTCTGGCATTTCAATACCATATACACACGCACCCACCCAACATCCCCTCCAC
>JACXGJ010000962.1:0-98807 GCA_016801105.1 Esox niger | reverse complement strand
TTATGGACCGGGCTCTGAGTGTCTAGACTGGTTATGGACCGGGATTTGAGTGTCTAGACTGGTTATGGACCGGGATTTGAGTGTCTAGACTGGTTATGGACCGGGATTTTTAGTGTCTTGGTTGGATCCCTGGAAGGAGAAACACACCCCCGTCTCTCTCCACAGACAGTCATCCTCGTTTGTTTGTTTGAATCCATAAACTCAATTTCAATGAGATGCACTGAAGAGTATTGACAATGACCCCACATTTTGTTTCCTTTTATGAATATAGGGTGGCGAGCACAGTCCAGGGTAGTGTATGTGTGTTTTTATTTTGTTGTTTAATAAATGCTGAAATTGCCCAGAATCATTTTTCAAAACATAAAGCAGGAAAAGAACCCTCCAATATGTTTACCATGCAAGGCCTGATATTTATGAATTCTATACTCCTGTTTTTGTTGTTTTTATGTCTCAATGTGGGTTCCTGTGAAGACTACATATACAGAGGACTGTAAATAACATTGAACTCAAGAAAAACTTGTGTCTTACTGTTTTCCAGAAGAGGTGTTGTTTGGAAAACAGTCATTGTCTGTCTGTATTAGATTTTTATGTTGTTGGTAAAGATGTGATCTGCTTCTGTTTTTGAGTTTGTCCATGTTATGGAGATGGATAGAGTTATTTGATCAGTTACAGCCTCGGCTCCAGGATAGGAAGCAAAATTTAGGCCCTCTTCCTGTTCAAATTGTTAATTTTTGTATGTGCTGATGATCTGTTTGCAGGTGCAAACAAGTCACATGAGGGTTAGGGCAACAATCAACCAGGTCTCCGGGATGTTTGCCCTAAAAGATTTAAGGTCGCACCTACTTGACTGCAATAAAATGTGTATTCCTTCAGTTGTGATTTTGGTGCTGGATCATGGGTTTTCTGTCAGCTATATCCTCTATTCATCTCTATGGTCCATTTGTACCTGAAGAAGCTACAGGGCTTACAATGACCTGCAGGTGTCACCTTCCCACACGGGTAAAAATAATCTGATCATAAAGAGATTTTCCAACAGATGACTGGGGTGTATTCAGTGTACTTTAACCTAGTGGGGTTTTGCTATATCTGTGACTTTACTGTTTACTCAACAACGCAATGGATCACCCATCGTATAGGTTGTCTGTCTTGCCCTCGGATCTGTCCTCTCACACATCCTGTGTCACCGTCTCACATTCATTCTTTATTTAAATATGATATTACGGAAACAACTCTCCTGTTATTGTAGTCTATAACCTTGTCTTTTGACAAAACAAGCAACAACAAAAAATTACACAGAGAACCACGGAGGGGAGCATTAAGTATAGTCATTTGGTAATGTCACTAATTGACTTATTGTAATTAATTGTAACATATTCTTTTAAATAAAGATTTATTGACAAAAAACTGTCTTCGTTTGTATGTCCAAATTTCATTTATTTAGCCTTTTACCTTATGCTGCACCAGAATAAAGTGTGCTTATGTGTAACCTGACACACGTTTGTGATTACATTTCTTCATCATCGATGAGTACATTGATAACCTACCTGAATAGATACAGTGTGATGGAAAGATATTCCTGAATGGTTACACTGAAGCTAAAGACAGAACCTGTCTTCTGCTCTACTTAAGTATAATTTATTACCCCACTACTTACCTCTTAAATGAGAATGGACACACTACAGCCCTTAGCAGCTATTCTCTCCCACTGTTTTTATCTAATGAAATATCTCTTAGACAATTATCCATGGTCAGATATATGGTGGCTCCTTATCAACCCACACAGACAGACAACTTCAGCCGCTGATTAACTATTATTGATTACTTTTGGAGTTGCTATGACTACAACGCCACTACGAGACTAAAAAGCAGACAACCGATACATTATTTGTTTTGAGACACCACGCACAGGAGTTACACTTAACAGATAGACTTTTATTTATAGAGCTCTGGGTTATTTAACCTGCGGGAAATCCAACCTAAAGGAACCTATTACATATATCTAACATGTTTGTAATGTGACCATTTCCCCCAGAGCAGAAAACTATGACCTGACAGCATAGCAGGAGGCAATATGTGTCTGCTGACAGTATCTGTCTAATAGTTTCTGTCTGATAGCGTCTTCTCCAATTGCGGCTGTCAAATTGTGTCTAATACCGTCTGTCAAATTCTGTCTGTCTATTAGAGTCAGTGTCGGTTTGCTAGTGTCAATCTCATTGTGTCTGTCTGATACTGTCTGTTTAATGGGGTCTGTCTGATAGGGTCTGTCTGATAGTGTCTCTCTGATAGTGACTGTCTGATACTGTCTGTCTGATGGGGTCTGTCTAATGGGGTCTGTCTGATAGTGACCGTCTGATGGGGACTGTCTGATAATGTCTGTCTGATAATGTCTGTCTGATAGTGACCGTCTGATGGGGTCCGTCTGAAAGTGTCTGTCTGATAGTGTTGGTCTGATAGTGAATGTCTGATAGTGTCTATCTGATGGGGTCTGTCGTATGTGGTCTGTCTGATAGTGACTAGCTGATTGTGTCTGTCTGATAGTATCTCTCTGATAATGTCTGTCTGATAATGTCTGTCTGACAGTTTCTGTCTGATGGGGTCTGTCTGACAGTGGGTGTCTGATACTGTCTGTCTGATGGGGTCTGTCTAATAATGTCTGCCTGATAGTGACTGTCTGATAGTATCTGTCTGATAATGTCTATCTGATGGGATCTGTCGGATAGTGACTGTCTGATAATGTCTGTCTGATGGGGTCTGTCTGATAGTATCTGTCTGACAGTGTCTGTCTGATGGGGTCTGTCTGATAGTATCTGTCTGACAGTGTCTGTCTGATGGGGTCTTTATGATAGTATCTGTCTGATGGGATCTGTCTGATAGTATCTGTCTGATAGTGAATGTCTGATGGGGTCTGTCTGACAGTGTCTGTCTGATGTACGGTACTGTATGGCATGGTTATAAATACATGGACCGTTGCAGCCCTAGCTCAAAAACATTCCTGAACCACCTCTGAATGGTTGAACCTAACATTATCATATGCAATACCACCGAGGAATTCAATGAGGTGTGCAGCCACAATGTAAGACACAAGAAGAGGCTTGTGTCCCACCACGCCATCTACAGAAAGGGCTACACACAGGAATATGTTTCCCACATGTTGTCCAGGCACATGCTCAGTAGCTCATTAGCCAATGATATTGTGCCAACACTGTCTACAACTATGGATGGCAAATTAATTATAAGATGCAAAGACCCAAACTGCCATACATAACAGTGGATTTTTGTTCTATATTTCTAAAGGCTGTAAACAGTACATCGCTACTGGAAAATGTCCTGCCTCCACAGACAGGCCTTGAAATAACTTTGTATAATGTATAGTTAGACTGTTTCAATGAGTTATGCATCTGTAAAAAACATAAGGCTCTATCCACACTCCATAAGGTCTTATCTCATAAGGCCATTTATTACAGCCGTTAGAGAGAGTGGACCACCAATCTACATTTCCCATTCCCCTACTCCATCAATGACAATCAGTTAAAGCGCTGTCTTTATAACTTGTGTTGTCAGCAGTTTCCCCTAACACCCCCTTGTCTCTACATATCTCCTCTGTCTCCCTTATTTCTCTCTACATACCGTTCTCTTTGTCTCTTTTCTGTCAACATCTCTGTCCTCTATTTTATTTGTTTTTGCCGGACCGCATAAGAAGAAGCGGATGTCTCTTACTGACTGACAGACTGAGTACCCATTGTTAAATAGCGAAGCGGCCTTGTGAACTATAGGTCCTGTGTTTGGATCTCCTCACAGCTAAAGCGAAGTATGCATAATGAATTATTCCGTACTGACAAAAACTTTACTGGCTAAAACCTTCAATATCTACATGATAGTAAGTCTAAAATAAAACTAATACTAATGCGTTTTGGGTCAGGATAGACCAACACATTTGCTGACCACAAAATACCGTAGTTAAGTTATAGTAGCCTTAACTAAAACTGTGCACGGTTATATTGCTACTTTTTCTGGCAAAGGTTCATCTTCAGTCTCTCTAACAATTGCTCAAGTCTTATGAATATTTCTAGCAAACAAGCAAGTTTATTTATATAACACAATTCATACATAGAAGTAATTCAATGTGCTTTAAAGTGAAAATAAAAATACAAATTAAGGGTAACCTGAATGAGCAGGACTAACATGAGTGAGAAATGTGAATGAAATAGTGTATCACACATGTAAATGTGTTTCAGGATATTCTCATGCTAATATGTTTTTCAGTTTTAATGTGTGAACACACAGAGAGCTGTAGTCGACATTTCTGTTTTATACATTCTTTTTTTAATATTATGAGATACTGGATTTCTGATTTCCATGAGCTGTAAGCCGTAATCATCAAGACTGAAACAAAAAAATTTAGAAACAAAAAAAATACGGTACCCCGGGATTTCGCGGCCTTTTCGAAATTAGAGTGTAAAGTTAATGTACAGCAACGCTTACTTTAATGGACTCTTTAAAAAAAACTTATAATATGTTTCTTTTAAGAATCCTACCAAAGTAAGTGTTCAGTTTACTCTAGATTTGATGACTGAGCATTTAATATTTTCTTTTTTCCAACTGAAATGGTAGAACAACATTACGTTAACTGCCCTAGGTAGCTAGTAGTACTGTAAGCTTGTAGCGCTTGCTTTGTTAGCTAGCTAGTTTGGTAATATGGTTTCCAAAAATGCAGATAACACATGACAAAATGTTTGAATTAACAAATTATTTATTGAAACAACGCGATTTATAACATTGCTTCACGTTAGCTAACATTACGGTGATGTGTTAAGATTATGTTATCTGAAACAGAAAATTGTGACACCTAGGCTTAAAGCCAAACGTGAATTCATTTTGATTGCTAAAGATGCCATGTTATGAGCATATTGGGGATTCATATCCGAGAGTACCACACTAGTGTACAATCTACCTTATTAACTTTAAAGTTTGCCATAATTCATTAATGATGTAGCCAGCTAACATGTAATTAAGCGGGGGCTCTTCGCCTTGCTTTAGCAGTTCACTTAACATTGCGCGAAATATGCCATCAATAATTGTACAAAGAATTTTCTCTGCCACAGGACATCGGCCTATAACATTATGTCTAACAGTTTCACTGGTGTTTTTTTGTTGATTTCCAGTTTATTACCCTCCTCAGCTCTACCGCACAGCCAATGAGGGTAGATATATGGTTCAGAAATGACCTGTTCTTTCCTGACAGACCTACAGAGGCTACAACACGTCTAAGTATGCTCTTATGGACCCCAGTGACTCAGTAATGATCTAGTATCAGGTCCTCCACCTGTCCTTCTGACTTGATTTTGATTATAAAATAACTTATCCGAGATCAGCACAAATTGTACATTATCTGAAAACAGCTGCTTGATTATCTTCAATAACACAATAAGTTGTATTGTGTTATTGAAGAAATTGTGTTTATAGCTACTATTTCCTTATGCTGGGCATGCATAGAATGGCCATCCCAAACTGCCCGATCCAAACAAGCTAATGGAGATTGTGTAACATCTAAATTGTTGCAGCAAAACGTGGTTAGCTACTGTATATTTCTTAAAAATGTACCGTGCTTGTAAACATTAGGGTTATGCTCACTTCAATTTCTATTTAGGAAGTTGACTTAAGCAATTCACCTCAACCCGGGTAAACAGTTTTTTTTCTTCATTATTGACAGTGAGGATGCTGCTCTCTGTTACTTTGGAGGCTTTCTAGAGGATGCTGGTATAACTGCGTTCCCAGGGTTTGATCGACTCAACATTCAGGTAAGTGGACGTTATGGCCAAATTAAAAAAGCTTAATCATATACTTCTCCAAATTGTTTTCACATTTAAAACAATCTGATTACCTATTTTTATACAGTTAAGTCACTGATCATATATTCTGATCATTAGTGATTTACAGTTTTGAGTATATAAAGGCAAATTGTACTGTTACCCCATGGGAAAGGAACCCTGGTCATGCTCTATTCGTTCTGCTACTGAACACAAGGCCACTAGTTTTAATAAATGTGTAGATTATAGTGGATGTCATCTTCAAAAACATTTGTATGTTTACATTTTTACTTGTAATGCATCCTTTTTGTCAGATTGAAAAAAAATGCTAACAGTGTTAAAAATGTGCTTTCTTAGGTTGTCCAGAGATGTTTTTCAAGATGGGATCTCATTTTGCTTGTAAAGGAAAGATGCATGCATGAGTTTAGTAAGTTTTTACTCTCCACATCATGCTAATATAAAGGTTTAAGATCTATATGGATTTTCCATATCACTTGTACACTGAAGTATAATTTTGTGTTATTGCATACACCAGTGTTTTCAAACTCTAGCCCAAAAGAGTAACTCTGGAGGATTTTACATTTGTCTATCAATAACACACAATCAACTAATCAGAATTCAGGAAAATGATTCGCTAAGTGAGTATCTTGTTGGTATTTAATGATCAAATTAATTGAATGATGTTCGAAAATGAAAAAAGAATTTTTATAAAGCATTGATATGTTTGTGAATATTTGTATTTTGCTTGCAACTTGATGCATTTTAATATTAAAACTCTGCGGTTGTCTTACTCATAAATTGCTCCATTTTGATTTAAAGGGGTTGTTTGAAATGAGCCTAACTGCTCTGCTGTTATCTATGGTCTTACTAGCTTGTTTGTGATTGGTTGGAGTGGCACGTTTATGAAGTCATATTGAGTGATATGCTGACAACATGAAAAGCAACCTACCGTACATTTGTTTAGAATGTTAGTCTTTGAGAAATTATAAGTGGATATTTTTACATGTTATAGGTTGATATTGCAATTGAAAGCTTGAAAGCTTGGGAATATGTCATTCACTCGTGTAAACTTTTATATTCAATAATTTCACACAAATATGTAATGTTCTGTCATTATGGGGCATTGTTTGTAGATTGATGAAACCTTTCCTTTTACTTAATTATGAACTTAGTCTATAAAACAACAAAATATGGTGAAATTAGAGGGGTCTGAATTAGGGCTGTGAATTGCCATTGACAACACAATACAATATTTTCGCAATATTTAGGTGTCGACGATAAATGGAGCATATCTGATATAAACAGTTTGTTAATCCGTACAACAAGAAACTGCAACAGGCATCTTTTAAGTCCGTATGCTTTTACCTTCACAGAGTCAAAGGAAAGTGGTGCTGAAAATGCCAAAGTCCTCCACTACCTCCCAACCCCAGAACTCCTGTCGAGGATCTGTTCTGCCTCGACTGAAAATCGGAGGCTCATCCAGAGATGCAGGTGTGAGAGAGTCACCGATTAAGGGACTGTGCAATTAATCTGAGAGAAGACACCACTCTGTTCAGGACCACCACCTTGTTGCTGGACATTCCCTCAAACAAGGTCAACATCCCAAACACATTTAAAAGAACATCTCACAAATGTTATTATAAGTACAATTGTTTTTATGACAGAAAGCTGTCTGGATATGCTGGATATGTCATTTACTAATTTCTGTCATTGGCAATAGTACAGTTGTGCTCATAAATTTGCATACCCTGGCAGAAATTGTAAGATTTTGGCATTGATGTTGAAAATATCACAGGTCATGCAAAACACTTGTTTATTTAAGGATAGTGATCATATGAAGCCATTTATTATCACATAGTTGTTTGGCTCCTTTTAAAATCATAATGATAACATCCATCACCCATATGGCCCTGATCAAAAGTTTACATAAACTTGAATATCTGGCCTTTTTTATATATATCCAAAGCTTTTCAAATGCCAGTTAGTACTGTTCAATCACTTATTAAGAAGTGGAACATTTGGGGCTCTCTTGATACGAAGCCAAGGTCAGGTAGACCTAAGAAATTTTTCAGGTAAAACTGGCTGAAGAATTGTTCGGGATACAAAGAAGTATGCCCAGGTAACCTCAGAAATACAGGCTCTTCTGAAAAAAGACGGTGTGGTTGTTTCAAAGAGCACAGTACGACAATAATTGAACAAAGATTAGCTGCATGGTCGAGTTGCCAGAA
Organism: Esox niger; assembly: GCA_016801105.1. Taxonomy (NCBI): domain Eukaryota; kingdom Metazoa; phylum Chordata; class Actinopteri; order Esociformes; family Esocidae; genus Esox; species Esox niger. The sequence continues at coordinate 90,772 of JACXGJ010000962.1, read as the reverse complement.
ACAAGCCTTTAGTGAGCCAATGCTACACAGCTTCTGGCACACTATAATTTTGAGTGATGAGACAAAAACAGAGCTTTTGTTTGGAGAGGTGTCAACAAGGCCTTTAGTGAACAGAATACCATCCCCACAGTGAAGCATGGTGTTGGCTCACTGATGTTTTGGAGTGTGTGAGCTCTAAAGGCACAGAATCTTGTGAGAATTGATGGCAAGATGAATACTGCATGTTATCAGAAAATACTGGCAGACAATTTGCATTCTTCAGCATAAAAGCTGCACATGGGATGATCTTGGTCTTTCCAGCACAACAAAAAGCATAAGGTCAAGTTTGACCGTCCAGTGGTTACAGCAGAAAAAGGTGAACGTTTTGGAGAGGCCATCACAGTCTCCTGACCTTAATATCACTGAGCCACTTGGGGGGGATCTCAAACGTGCTGTTCATGTAAGTCTACCAAACAATTTGGATGACCTGGAGGCATTTTGCCATGATGAATGGGCAGCTATAACACCTGCAACATTTTGGGGCCTCAGACAACTATTACAAAAGACTGCACGATGTCATTGATGCTAAAGGGCACAATACACAGTATGAAGAACTAAGGATATGCAGACTTTCAAATAGGGGTCAGTTCATGTTTTTTGCCATGTTTTGTTTTATGATTGTGCTATTCTGTTATGACGTACAGTTGAATGTGAATTCCATAAAAAATAAAATATGTGTTTTGCCTGCTCACTCATGTTTGCTTTACAAATGGTACATATATTACCAGTTCTTCAAGGTACGCAAACATTTGAACACAACTGTATCAACAATTTATTCTCCCTATTTCACATAGACTTGTTTCCCTGCCGTTGGTACTGACCCAGCTGAAAATGTGAAAAGTCAGAGCAGAATAGAGAAATTGAGGAAGAGAGAGACAGGCATCGATGAGAGAAATAATGAGGGAGAGAAAGGAAGAGGAGAAGAGTAAGGAAATGACTAGTACACACACCTGTGCCTGCTCCGCGGCCTGCCGCCTCCCCTGTGCCTGCTCCGCGGCTTTCTGCCGCCTCGGGGCCTCCCCAAATATTTTTTGGGGAGGGGCTACGTGTTCCCTTTCAGGTCCCTCCGAGGGGGCCTGGGCCACAGCGGGCCCCCGAGGAGCCACTGCCACCAGAGTGGCTAGAAGAGGGATTTATACTGCCACCCCCTGAGGGGTGGGACGGCAAGCCCCTGCCACCCCCTCCGCTCCGGTTCCCGAGGCGGGCCGCTGCCTCATCCTGCCCCCGAGGTGTGGCCGCTGCCTCATCCTGCCCCCGAGGTGTGGCCGCTGCCTCATCCTGCCCCCGAGGTGTGGCCGCTGCCTCATCCTGCCCCCGAGGTGTGGCCGCTGCCTCATCCTGCCCCCGAGGTGTGGCCGCTACCTCATCCTGCCCCTGAGGCGGGCCGCTGCCTTCTCGGCGATCCTGCTCTCCCTGGTCCTCCCCCTACTCCAGCCCCTGGTCTGTGCACAACGGCGGGGCCTCTGCCCAGTCCTATTCCCAGTCCCCGTCCTAAGGCTGAGCCCCCGCCTAGGTGTCCCGCCTGCCCTCGCCTATGTTGGTTTGGTGCCTTGGGGGGTTACTGTGACGGTCCCAGCCTGCTGGGGGGTTACTGTGACTGTCCCAGCCTGCTGGGGGGTTACTGTGACGGTCCCAGCCTTTTCGGGGGTTACTGTGACGGTCCCAACCTGCTGGGGGGTTACTGTGACGGTCCCAGCCTGCTGGGGGATTACTGTGACGGTCCCAGCCTGCTGGGGGGTTACTGTGACGGTCCCAGCCTGCTGGGGGGTTACTTTGATGGTCCCAGCCTGCTGGGGGGTTACTGTGACGGTCCCAGCCTTCTGGGGGGTTACTGTGACGGTCCCAGGCTGCTGGGGCTGTTTCATTCCATGTTTTCTGCGTGTCTTGTCCTTGTTTGGTCTTTCCTGTTCTTGTTTCATTTAATCAGTTTATTCCTTTCACCTGTGTTTTGGTTGTGAATTTGGATGTGAAAACCCTTAATTAAAGATGAGAGATTGCACTTTAAGCCCGTATTCATTATTTAACTGTAACTTGAACATGTTTTGGTAAACACACAAAATAAAAACAATTGTGTCAGTGTCCAATTATTTCAGGACCTAACTGTATTTGATCCAGAGTATGACCATTTTAAAACCATCCCATATGTGATTTCACTAGAAATCAGTTACCAAAACATGACAATTAAAGGAGATAAAACACATCCAGGAATCTAAGAGGCATACAGATGTAGGAGGGATTCAGTATATGAAAAGTTTAATACATAAAATAATAAACAGTATTTCAACATAGTAGTGGATAATGTCACTTCTGATGTTATTACTGAGATGTAATAACAACATGTTTAGACACATTCTATGATACCTAACACTTGATCATGGGCATGTCTCTTTGCAGCAACTCCCAACTGCTTTGATCCTTTGCACATTCTGCAAAGCTCTTCTGTACTGTCCATATACCATCTTCAAGATTGCTCTTGATTGCAGTTGTACTGCGGCACAGTGACTTTCTGGCCCATTAAGGACCTGCTGGGATTTTCCATGGAAAAATAAGATCAAATTCTGCTGGATACCCAGGCAAATGTAAAAGCGAGAATACACACAGCAACCTGAAGCAGTCCGCAACTAAAAATTAAAAATGATTGGACACAATTCTCTACATTAGCCAAACTGAGCATGAAGAACCAAAAGACTGAGAAATGCATTGTCAGTTTTTTTAATTTAGGCACACCTCAATGAACAAAAAAGTCTACCAATATATTTACATTAATATATATTGGAGTTTAGCTGACACACTTAAAGTGCCCTCCAGAATCATTGCCCACTTGATAATGATGACATTTTTTGTTGTTTATCAGCTTAAAGTATGCTATAACAGAAATCTATTATTTTCACTCGTTCAAAGACAAAAACGATTTAAAAAGTAATATAAGTATTCCCCAAATCTGTCATGATTATTGTCACCCTTACATTTAGTATTTTGTGCACCCTCCCCATGCTAATATAACAGTACTGAATGTTCTGCTATTATGGTTGATCAGGCCTTGAAACACATAGCAAGGAATCTGAAACCATTCATTCATGCAGAATCTCTCAAAATCCTTCAGAGATCTTGATTCTCTTTTGTGTACTCACAAATTCAGCTCACCCACAAGTTTTCCATGGGGTTCATGTTAGTGGACTGGGATGGCTATTGCAAAAGCTTGATCCTGAGTCAATTGAGAAATGTTATGTGGTTCTGGCAGAATGCTTTGGATCATTGTTGTCATTGCTTTTAGATCCAACCATGACCATGTTTTGTCTCCTTGCAGAGGCAGACAAGATATCTCTTTCCAAATCTGTCCATTATGCTATGTGACCTGATAAGGTTCCCTGAACATTTGGAAGTAATCCTGCCCCACAACGTTGTAAATCCATCAGCAAGCTTCACATTGTGGTATTATATTTTCTGCACTACCATAGTCATGTTTCAAATTCCAAAATCTGGTGTGTTTAGCCGAAATGCTGTATATTTTCTTATTTGACAAAATAATCTAAAAAATAAGCAAAGCTAGTTCTAATTGATTTGGTCCTTACAAATTGCAAGCGGTGCCAGTGGACAGGACATATTTCAGGGAAAAATTACTTCTTAATTAAGTAGTTTTTTTTTTTTTAAGTCTTACCTCAATTTAAAGGATATATTTCTCTCAACAATTACATTTTGTCATAGCCTTTGTTTAATACTCATCTTTGCCAAGTGGTGAAATACTTCTGAACAGCACTGTGTCTATTGGTATATAAAAGAGTTCTACATCATGGTGAGGTGACCATTCTGTTGTCAAGCATCTGGGGTACCAGTTGTCATGTGGCTTGTGTCTCACAGCTGTAACAGCCTCTCATCCACCCTCCTCCCTCTCCTCAAAAGAAGTCCTTGGAGGCGGCCTCCACAAAGTTGGGTGCGGCCATGAGGATGGCGATAGTACATATGATGTTAAACACACTGAACCCCACCAGACACATACGGTCGATGACTGCTGCTGCAAACTGCCACTGCTCTGCCACACTCTCCCTGCGGTCCTGCTCACGGAAACGATCAGCCATAAACCGCACCTCCACAAGCAGAGCCTGGAGCTGGGCGTCCACTATGCTCGCCTGGCACACATCAACCTGGGCACAATCCATACCTTCATCTCCTTGTCCAGCTCTGGCATCCGGACAGCTGTCAGGATCTATAGCTGTAGGCAGTTGAGGAGGCAGCTTACCAAACCTTGTGGAGGAAAGCTGAAGGTCATGTTGAATGGGGGTATCAGAACCCCTTCTTCCTCCTCCGCCTCGTCCTCCTCTCCAGGTGACAGCAGGATCTGGTTCAGGACAACTCTGGTAGCCCACATATGGAAGGTGTCCATTGGGCAGAGAGTCAGAGGTGGTGGGGGGATTAGGGTTAGGGTTTACATGTGGGTCAAGTTGGGGCTGGGGAATTTTATTTTGGTTATGATGGATCCTAGCTGGAGGGTTCTGGTTCTGGTTGGGACAAGACTGAAGGGTGGGGTTTGATGGTGGTTGTGGTAGGGGCTGGCTGAGATGACTAAGACAGTTCTGCGGAGAGTTGAAGCTTTGGGGAATGGAGCTGGGCGCTGGGTTAGCGGGGAACGTACTGGGGAAAGATTTGCTCTGCAGATTTGAGTGGCTGCGGTGGGATTTGAGTTCTCCCCAATCTCCTGGACGCTTCATCCTCAGAAACCAGGGAACCCACTGGAGCAGAACCAACTGTGCCTGAGACAGACACACACACACACACACAGTAAGCAAGAGTACCGTGAGCCCATCTTGTGGCAAACCACTTTGGAGGATACTCGCAGATTAGATACATTTATTTAAATATTGCTTACATTCAAAATCATATTTTCCCTAACCTGTTAATGTAACTAATTCACTAACTCCAATATTTCACCTAAACCCCAAAATGTTTGTGTTTTGTCATTAAATAAATGTATTTATTTACATTCAGTATTTCTTTCTGCTGCACTTATCCTTGGTATTCATTGAGTTTGGTATTGAACTGTTTCCCATTTAACAGCAGTGTGTGGCCCCGTGGTCCCCCATTTTCTCGTGACCACAGTCACCGACCATAAACTGTACATGTTTAGACACAACGCGAAGGTACAACAGGCCTGTGCAATCCAAGGTTGTGTCACTAACCCCAACTCTAATTTTAACCCCAACTGTAAACAATTATCCTAAAGTATATAACCCCTGAGCAAAAATAGCCCTTTTCCTAATGGGATCTAGCAAAATGCCTCAACCATGTAAAATATTTCTAAGTGTATACTGATTTTGTATCGAAATAAGATGAACTAAGGCATTTGAGAATTCCTCAAGTCACAAACACACCAAACCCACTGTAGATTGACTAGTCAGACTGAGTCTCACCCATTGAGGCATGTCTCCATTGTTGGGGTCGTGGTGATGGTACTGAAGAACAACTACTGTCGCTACCACAGACATCCCTACTGTAATCATGGTACTCACAAAATACTGACCTAGAATGGAGAGACAGTATTAAAGGACAGGTAGGCATAATACATACACACGTGCGCACACATACATATAAGCACGTGCCTAGACACAAACACCCAGTCACTGACCTATTAGTGGTATGGAGTCTGAGGTTGGTGGCATAATCTCAGCCACCAGCAACATGAAAACAGTCAGAGAGAGAAGAACTGTGATTCCTGGAGACAGATGAGATAGTAACTGTTATGCTGGCATTATGCGGCTAGTACTGTACACATGTACCTCTGTAGTACTGTACACAAATGCTCCAATTAGCTATAACATTATGACCACCAGCCCAATGTTGTGTAGGTCTTTCTTTAGCCACTTAAACAGCCCTGATCCATCAAGGCATGGCTCTGAAGGTGTGCTGTGGTATCTGGCACCAAGACATTAGCAGCAGATCCTTCAAGTCCTGTAAGTTGCGAGGTGGGGCCTCCATGGATCGGACCTGTTTGTCCAGCACATCCCACAGATGCTCGATTGGCTTGATATCTGGAGCATTTCTAGCCCAGGTCAACACCTTGAACTCCATGTTGTGTTCCTCAAACCATTCCTGATCCATTTTTGCTTTGTGGCAGGGTTCATTATCCAGCTGAAAGAAGACAATGCCATCAGGGAATACTGTTGCCATGAAAGGGTGCACATGATCTGCAACAATGCTTAGGTAGGTTGTACATGTCAAAGTAACATCCACATGAGTGACAGGACCCAAGGTTTCTCAGCACAACTTTGCCCAAAGCATCACACTGCCTCGGCCAGTTTGCCTTCTTCCTATAGTGCATCCTGGTGCCATGTGTTCTCCAAATAAGCAATATACGTTATGTAAAAGAAAACGTGATTCCTCAGACCAGGCAACCTTCTTCCATTGCTCCGTGGTCCAGTTCTGATGCCCACGTACCCATTGTAGGCACATTCGGCAGTAGACGGGTCAGAATGGGCACCCTGACTGGTCAACAGCTACGCAGCCCCATATGCAATAAACTGTGTGTGTTTTGACACATTTCTATCATTACCAGCATTAACTTTTTCATTAATTTGAGCTACAGTAGCTCGTCTGTTGGATCGGACCACATGGGCCAGCCTTCACTCCCCATGTGCATCAGTGAGCCTTGGCAGTCCATGACCTGGTCGCCGGTTCACCGCTTTTCTTTCATTGGTCCATTTGATAGGTACTGACCACTACAGACCAGGAACACCCCACAAGGACTACAGTTTTGGAGATGCTCTGACCCAATTGTCTAACCAACACAATTTGGCCCTTGTCAAATTCACACAGATCCTTACACTTGCCCATTTTTCCTGCTTCTATCACATCAACTTTGAGGACAGAATGTTCACTTGCTGCCTAATATATCCAACCCCCTGACAGACGCCATGATAATGAGATCGATATCATGGTTATCAGTGTTATTCACTTCACCTGTCAGTGGTCATAATGTTGTGGCTGATTGGTGCTTTGTTGTACTATAAGCCCCCATCCCTTCTCTTCTTACCAAGACCAATCTTCTCTCCCGATCTTGCTGGCAACAGGAAAACCAGTAGGGTTAAAGAAGAGATGAGAACACAAGGGACGAGAAGGTTGAGAGCATAGAACAAAGTTCGCCTCCGGAGTGTCACAACAAAGGTCACGTCAGAGTATGGCTCTGTACAGCAATCATAAAATATCTCATGACGATCCCCTGGTACACCTACAAAAAAGGAAGAGAAGCAGACAGGAGATGAGACAAGAAAACGACAGGGAGCAGAAAGGTAGTTGGAGGCATAGACATAAGAGGGACACAATAGAGGAATAGAAATGAAATGTGTGAGAGTAAGAGATGAGGGACTGGCTGGGACAAAAGGCAGACAGCGTTCTCTCACCCAACAGTTCCCACTCTCCATTAGACATGTATCCTGACAGGTCAGCCTCCTTCATCTGGAGGTCCAGTAGCCAGCCGTCAAACGTCCAAGAGCCAAACTTCAGTTCACAGCGCTGGATGTCAAAGGGAAACCAACGTACGTCCACATTACACGCACTGCTGAAAATACCTGGGACAGGGAGCGAGGGAGAGAGGAGGGGGAGGGAGCAAGTGAAGGTTGACGGTGAGAAGTGGAAGAAAGGACAGAACATTCCTTGAATGAGTAGGTTGTTCTGTGGACGTACCTGGAGGAAGGTACTCACAGAAGCCACTGGAGTTGACCAGCACATTGCTCTTGAAGGTGGCATCAAACTTCTCATGGGCACTGAGGACACAACACAGAGATCAGTCGCTGTGTGTGGAAGTCAGTGTGCTGCTGACATTTTTTCTCTTTACCGTACTTCAACCAGAGATCGTCTGCACGATCGCCCTCCTGCACAACGTACAAACCATTTACACTATTTCAAATGAGCTCATTCAATACCTACAATGGCAGTGTGTGAGGTTGTGGAGTGAACTCACTCAATTACAGACGTTTGACCCACCTGTTGTATAGTAGTATGTCAGGTGTCCATATCTGGTCAGTAGTGAAGCGAAGGGACTTGACTCCCGGGTAATCTGATTGGTTCCACTGGAGGTAGTGGTCATACCATTGCTATAGGATTCCAAGAGATTGTAATCAGTCAATGATTCTGGTTACATGGTTGACACATGCACCCACTATTCATTTATACTTGCACGCACACTCACCATCTGAAGCCAGGCGTTAGTGGTGAGGATCTGGTTTTTCTCATCCTGGAATATGATGAAGACAGTTCAGATAGTGTGTAAGTAACTAAGTCTGTGTGTGTGTGTGTGTGTGTGACCTCTTTAAACCTCTCTTCTGTCTTTCCTTTTCAAAGCAGCTCATTGTGCTGACACAGACCGACTCTCCTCTCAGCCTTCTCTGAACGATCTCCTCAACCCTAACCAGTTAGGCTTCATGACAAGCCACTCCACCCTGACTGTCTCCTCTGGGTAACAGAGGCTTTTCACACTTGCCAAACCTACTGTCTCCTCTGTTCTTGTCCTCGGTCTTCAACACTGTGAACCAGCAGATCCTCCTCTGCGCTCTCAGGGCCGGACTTCTCTGGCCCTTTCATCTTCACTCTGGGATTCGGTTCAAAGCTCCCTCATCCTTGCCACTGCAGGGTCACAGTCTGCACAACTAATTGAGTATGCCTCACCTCACACACAGAGTGGCACAGGTCCCAATCCATACACTTGCTATTTCACACGTAGACTTCTGATACTCACTCTTGGTTAAGTCCTTTATCAAATCACGTAAACTTATCCAGGTTTGGGTTAGGGTTATACCTTTTCAGGTTCTCCCATGTCACTCACTCCTGGCTTTCAGTTGGAACTTGGACCACTACAAGAACACAGTGCATGCCTATGGAGCAGTAAGCGGAACTGCTCCTCTATGCCTTAAGGCTATGCTCAAAACCTGTGTAAAAGCTCTTCCCTATTCTGGTACCCCAATAGATATTACTGGGTTATTTGGTTGTCCCATCTGGCTTTATTAAGATGAAACCTCTAAGTGTATATCTGGTAAATGAGTAAAATGTAAAAGGTTAATCTTGTACATGCAGGTGCCCTTTATGTTTATTTGTGTTTTTCCCCTTCCTCCTACCCTAAACACAGGTGTCCCTTATGTCGTGATGGTTGTTGTTGGTATGTGCCCCCTGGCAGTCATCAGTTCATCTTCTGACTGCTGAGGTGGACCAATCAATGGACACTCCTCCTGAATGCACCACCTGTTTCTTTTATCCATTACCCAATCATATCACACATCCCCTGGTTTAAAAACCCAGTCAGTTGTTTCTCCCCCTGAATCTTTTTGGTTTGTCAGTGTCTTTTGTTCTCACTGTTCCTTTACACTATTACACTTTGCATGATACTTATGTTACAGGTCCCTTTACCATCCACCCTAGACTTCTAGAGCCACGGGGTTCGTAACCTAAAAATGTTAACATGGGTGTTTACCTACCACATCCATGACTTGTAAAAGAGTGTAGGAGAATCGGACAGTGAGTGGTAGAGAGTCATTGGCCACAGGTCTCTCCATACGGTTATAGTCCCTCAGGAGCTCCTTCAGTAGGTTACGCTGGTGGGGACCCTGTTGAGAGACTGAGGGAGAGAAGGAGCAAGTGTTAATGGGTTCAGAGATTGTGCTTCAAGAATAACTTTGTTTGTGTTTAAGCATTCAGAAAATACTAACCCTGGTAGCAAATGCATTTTCCAAGTGTGCCAATCTGAATGCACGTTCTTTGCTTTACACTCACACTTTTTGCAAACCTGTAAACATTGGTCTCCACATCACTACATTTTTTCACCAATTACCTTTTCACAATGACATGTAAAAACTTGTAGATAATGAGTTCACAAACAAATCAGAGCTTGAGCATAATAAATAGGCCACAGGTACACCATTTTCTCATTTCTAGAAACTTTCCACACCAGACCAATCCCTACCGATGAAGGGCAAGAGCAGCTCCTGGAAATCTTCATGGACTTTCATGCAGTGAGTGAATGTTCAGGACCTAGTCTATATTACCCAATGCATTCAGTCAAGACCGCAAAACGTTTAATGCCAAATACACAATTGAGCAGAGTTGGACACATTGTTTTAGGCAATTGAATAAATAAATAAAACATTTTGTACTTGTAAGTTATGTAATTTGTAGGACATTTAACACAATGAGCTAATTTTGCCAATGATACTGGTGCTATTGATGGCGCCGGCAAGCTGCTGCACCATTTTGAGGCTTCTTTCTATTACTACGGTCAGTACTGAACAAATGTTTGGATCCATTCCATTGGGAATGGGTCAAACGTTTTTAGAAATGTGTGCAAATCCGGTTGGGTAGGAATGACATTGCTTAATTTTGTAACGGATCCAACTTTTTGGACCGGTAAAGACTTCTAGTGTGTCTAGTATTCTGCAACTTAATTGAACACAGAAAAAGAACAAGCTGTTTTTCATTTGTGCTATCAGTGTATAATTGTTACTTTGTGTGCTTATTCAAAAGATTGTTTCGGGTAGTGTATTGACACAATTTTTTTAAGACTGAAGTTTTGCAGGATTTATTAGATTTTTTAAGAGATGTATAATGTTTTGCTGGTTTGGTGTAAGGTTTTGTAGTGTTGAGAGTTTTGCAAAAAGAGGCTAAATTTTCAAAGATAGTGCCTAAGCAATCAGAATAAAACTGTAATCGAGCTGCATGAAAAGCAATTAAATCATACAGTTTAAAATGTAATGTTTTATTTTATCTCAGTGATTATTAGCTGTAACACAATTGTTAACACAGTTGTGTCTGCTATTCCCCTTGTAGACGCTAAGGAGAGGAGCTTGTTTTCACAAAGGTTGTTTTTGCTGCACGCAATCCTCCAGTCTCCACTTACGATTAAAGGAATCATTTTTAAAATCCTCTGAGCTGTCTTTTATTATTCTCATCAGAGAATGTTCTCAGCCAAGGGTGATTACAGGAATAAGTCAAGAGAGGGAGGACAGAGAGGAGAGTATTTTGACAGGAACATTTATAATTAAGAGGATCGATCAGTTACAGACAGTCTATGTGTGACCATTAGAATGCCCAGCCACAACATCTAGGAACCTCCATTTCGCGTGGTTGTGGACTAACTGTATCACATTGTATCTGTGCAGTTGATGGAATTCTTTAACATTGTGTTATTATAATAAATCATGATATGGCATGATCTTACACTAAGGGAATATAAAGGATTTGAGGCTCAAATTATTAGTGGAGATAGAATGTTTATTATAAATGTAAATAATGACTAGCACAGGTACATAGAAAAGACAATATTTAATGTTAAAATGAATAAGCCTAGAAGAAACCCAGGTAAAACTGACAGTGTTCGGTTCAGAGGAAATCCAAAGCAGTAGCAAACGATGCGACATGAATGCACAGTTCACTTGGGAATAACATGCTTAATGAGCTAGCTGTAGTGGCAGGACAGCTGATACCATTAAGTCAGTCTGAGGACTTTTAGCGGTTAGCTGTCCAAATCTAACTACCCACTCTCTCAACCTGACGAGAGTAATCACTTCTTCGAACTAGCATACAGGACTGCATTTCCAAAAGGGCACACAGGGCAGATGACCCAGTGCCCCTGAGCACTGAGGGGGCTTAGAACTAATTTACTTAGGGCCCCATCTCATGAAGCTGAGGCCCTCAGGTGGCATATGCTAGTCGAATGCATTTGCTAGCCGAAAATATTACATATTTTCCAGACATTTTTCTCTGCCTCATTGCAAAATGTGTCAAAAGGCCAGATGTCAGCTATTCCTCTCGATCCCAAAATGTAGTAGTCCAGCCTCAAATGCGTTACTCCACAGATATGTCTCTGCATCACAGCACTACAATGTGTACTACATAAAAAAGAATAATGACAGAAACATTGCAATAATAAATCCCAAATCTCCTCAGTCTCGTACGCATGTTCTCCCACTCATTGTCCAACGTAATACCGATCGCTGGTAATACAGACAGAAGCATGACTGCAAGAAACACCACATGAAATAAAACAATTAACCCAAATGTGACATGTCAACAGATCAGACGTGCTGTATCTCAAAGGTCTCATGAAATTAAACGCAAATATTTTAGGGCAATTCTATTGTAAAATAAGATGAAGGCTGTGACAAAACTAAATGTGGTAAAAGTGTTTTCTTTCAGTGCATTTAAAGTACCGCAGTGCATCCACATTAACCCATGTGTGGGTCCATTGGGTCTTTTGGATAGTATTGCAGGGTATTGTATTGTTTTACTCCAGTGACGATGCCCCAGAGATTGAGGATTCCAGAGCTGCATGGCACCATATACACAGACAGTCACATAATGGGAGCTCAATTAACTATGCAAGACATTTCTGCTGGTACATAGTGGAACACATCAACCAATAATGGATGAAAATAGACAGGAGGTTTTGATTTACAACTTTGATTAGCAACATCCTGACCTGTAATGTCTGGGATCCTTCTTATTCATTGTCCCTATTCCTGCACTTCTCCTCCCTCTAAATTTCCCTCCCTTCCCTTCGCACCCTGCTGATATACAATCGTCTCGTATCCCCATAACCCTCGGATACTGCACGCATTGTGTATCCCTTTCTATAGAAAGTTGCAAATATTTACTGTTTCTATGCAGAGAGATTTGAAATATTGTGCAGTACACTGCACACCTCTCTACATATATTTCACCCACGCACAAGCACATGCTTGCGCACACACGCACACAGACACACGGGGACCCACACAATTTCATGTACAAACACTAGCAGACACGGACACGGAAACATATACAATAAACACTCAAAGAGAGAGAGAGAGATAGAGAGAGAGAGAGAGAGAGAGGGGAAAATTAAAGCCACTCACCATGGAGCAGAGCTGACAGTCCAAATAGACAGAAAGCCACTGCTTGCCTCATGTTGCACTGCTGACTATAGAGAGCATAGATAGAGAAAGAGAACAAGAAGAAAGAGAGAGAGGTTGACTAGAGCGGAATAGAGAAGGGGGGAGGCCTGGTCAGGAGGAAGTCAGGCAGCAACAGAAAGAGAACAGGAGAGAGAGAGAGATGAAAGAAGAGACAGGGAGAAACAAAGAAGAGAGGAAGAGAGGATGACAGCAATGACAGGATGAGAGATACAGGCAGAGAGGGAAAGAGAAGTACAGGGAGAGAGGGGAAGAGAGGTATAGAGAGAGGTAAAGAGAGGTACATGATGGTAAAGAGAGTGAAAGAGGAGACAGAGGTAATTGAGGGGTAGTGAGCAAGACAGCAGCAGCAACAGAGAGGGAAGAAAGAGGAAGAGAGGTTTAATCTGTTTTGTACTGAAAGACTGAGAGAGTTTTTACCAGTTTTTCACTGAAAGACTAAGAGGTTCCACCTGTTCTGTACTGAGAGAAATAAATGTCATCTGTTCTGGCCTGAGAGACTGTGAAAGATGTTTCATCTATAGTGGACTGAGAGACTGTGAGAGAGAGAATTTTTCTGATACTTTCACGCCCAAACCTAACTCTCTGGCTGTTGTTTCTCCTTTTCTTACCATCTTGTTACCCTCTCTTCCTACATCTCCCTTATTTCTCCTTATGTGAGAGGGGGAGAAGTGATGTGTGGAGACTAGGATGAGAGCGGGGAGGGTAAAATAATAGTTTGTTCATTTGGGAAAGGAAAGAGGACCAGAAACTGAGGCAGCAGTCTTGTATACTGCTCTAAGGAGGGTGGTTACAGACACATTATCATTTCTAATTACTGTATGGATGTGACATTTTGCAAGTGAGCACTGTACCATAATGTAGCTTTTTCTTAATTTGAATGTCATTACACACTCCAATTCACCCAAGAAGCAGTTTTCAACTAGTATCAGAAAACACATAGAAAGTTTAAACATCCAGTAAACTCTGCTTTAAGATAGTTTGTTTTAGGTTTGTTTTAATATGTGCTTTTTGGTTCTAAATCTGATTGAAAGACATAATTTGTATTTATTTTCCAGTTACAAGACTGTTAAAACTATGAATTTGTTATCCAATAACAGTATGTTCTAACCTACTGGACATAATGATGTATTCAGTTTGGTCCTTTTGAGTCATTGGCAGATATCGTAAGGTCTGGGGCATCGGGTCAGTAACTCAAAGGTTGTTTTTTATAATCCTTAAGCCAACAAGGGAAAACAAAAATGCTGTCGTGCCCTTGAGCAAAGGGCATAACCTCACGGTTCTCGTAAGTCGCTCTGGATAACGATGTCCTGCTAAATGACTCAAAGTGTTGCTGCTGACATCTACTGGAGGCTGCAATGTGTGTCATTCAGCAGGACACTGAACATTGATCCAGGTCGATATCTGGTTGGTGGACAGTGGAAGCATGTTAGATAATGGGTCTCTGTCAAGGCTGAGGATAGACTGGGATAAAACGTTGCTGGTCTTCACGTCAGTTTCGCAGGATAATGGCCGAGTTTGCGTTCTCCCAGAACACTGGTATTTACCGCGTTCACAGCCTGTTGTAGATGTCAGTTTTTTTACCCAGATCCATGGACTGGAGGCCCAATGACACTTGCTTCGTATAGCCTTCTTCTGCAGTATAACTACACAGAACATGGCTTTCGCACCAGATACATTGTTAGTTGCTGTCTATTGCATAACGCTGCTGTTCATAGAGACAAACTTTCTATTCCAAACAGATACGATTCACTCTTAGGGTGCTGTAGCCCCTGAGGAATTATAATCTCCCTATAACAATCTCCCTACAACATGTTGACCATGTTGAAATAAATGACGAATTTTCCAAATAATTCATTCACTATGTCTTTCGTCCTCCCCCTCGGATCTGATTATACGTCTGGGCAGATTACAGTGGAAATCTATCAGCATTGCACAAAGTGTGGGTGTGTGAGTGTGTGAGTGTGTGAGTGTGTGAGTGTGTGTAGGGAAGCATCCCTGTGTGTGTGAACTGCGACAGGACAGAGGACTTGCTGCAGTCACATCTTGGCACTGCTGGCACTGCATTACTACTGTTCCTTGTGTGTGTGTGTGTGTGTGTGTGTGTGGGTGTGTGTGTGCGTGCGTGTGCGTGCGTGCGTGTTTGTGTTTGGGCATATGCTATGTGCCTGTTCTCTCCATATGGTCCTGTCTGTCCTGTGACGCTATATTGAAGCTGTTAATTATTGGCATCAGAGAGACAGTACCACCAATACCCTCCCCCTTCTCCATTAATGACCAATCAGTTAAAGCGCTGTGTCTTTACAACTTGTGTTGTCAGCAGTTTCCTCTACCTCCTCTCCCTTCTTTCTCCTCTTCCTCTTTTTAATGTCTCTCTTCATATCTCCCTCTGATGTCTCTGTTATGACTCTACGTATCTCTATCCTTTCACTTCCTTCTCTCTCTATCCTCATATCTCCAATCCCCCTCTCTTCCTTCTATTTAACAATGCTTTATTTATCCGTTTAATCATCCCTTTCTCTTTCATACCAATTCCCCTATATTTAGATGCATTGTATTTTTAGAAACAAAACGTAGACTGCTCTGTCTGTTACAACAAATTGAGGTGTTCTAGATACCTTCCTTCCGTAGCAAAAAGTGAGCTCAGGGTCTGTTTTACAAGAGTTCACTATATGCAGTTCACAAAATAAAATCAACAGATTTTCAGAGTTAGACGTCCGTTACACCAAGGTAGCGTGTTTGTATGGCTTTTTTTTTCATAAGATAACTTTATAAATGAAAAGACAGATTAATCTCCATAGACTAGGACAGACATTTAATATTGAGTATGTCTCCATAGAGTTGGACAGACATTTAATGCTGAGCATGTCTCCATAGAGTAGGACAGACATTTAATATTGAGTATGTCTCCATTGAGTAGGACAGACATTTAATATTGATTATGTCTCCATAGACTAGGGCAGACATTTAATATTGATTATGTCTCCATAGACTAGGGCAGACATTTAATATTGAGTATGTCTCCATAGAGTAGGACAGACATTTAATATTGAGTATGTCTCCATAGAGTAGGGCAGACATTTAATATTGTGTATGTCTCCATAGACTAGGACAGACATTTAATATTGAGTATGTCTCCATAGAGTAGGACAGACATTTAATATTGAGTATGTCTCCATAGAGTTGGACAGACATTTAATATTGAGTATGTCTCCATAGACTAGGGCAGACATTTAATATTGAGTATGTCTCCATAGAGTAGGACAGACATTTAATATTGAGTATGTCTCCATAGACTAGGGCAGACATTTAATATTGAGTGTGTCTCCATAGAGTAGGACAGACATTTAATATTGAGTATGTCTCCATAGAGTAGGACAGACATTTAATATTGAGTATGTCTCCATAGACTAGGACAGACATTTAATATTGAGTATGTCTCCATAGAGTAGGACAGACATTTAATATTGAGTATGTCTCCATAGAGTAGGACAGACATTTAATATTGAGTATGTCTCCATAGACTAGGGCAGACATTTAATATTGAGTATGTCTCTATAGACTAGGACAGACAGGAACATTGATTAAATGATCTGCTTGTAAGGTCTGTGCCCCATTCACGTCATTCCTCGTTGGGAACAAGTGCCTCCTAAACCTCAACCTTCCACTCCACCTGAACACAGCACTCGCCTCACAGTCACCTAAATACTAATCACCTGTGTCGTTTACCTGTTGGGTGAATATACTTGTTGTAATATATACAAATTGGGAATGAGTTTATGTATGTGGTGTAGTTATGTACAGTACCATGTGGTTATGGAGGTCAATGATGTAGTCATGTACCATGTGGTTATTGGGGTCTTGCATTCCTAACAACTGGTCTATGGACATAGTGTATTTCAATGTGAAATGTCTTTCTAGATAACACACTGATGTTTGATGTTGTTTGTTACACTCAGTTATGTTTTTAGTTTGGAAAAAAAAAATGTTTTATGATGTTGTGTTTTTTGTACATCTACTTGTGTGAATAGCACCAAAGCAATGTATAAACAGTAAATAGCCATTGGCCATTTAAAATATAATTACATATCATGAAGTATTAGACATTATTTTTCATAAATACAGAACTAGTCGAAAGTTTGAATGGGTGAATATATATGTCCCAACTTTTAACAACATGGATAGTTTTGACTGCCACTGTAAATACATATTTTAAAATGAGCAGTGTGGTTTAGATATTCTAAATACTGTGCATTTGTCACACCAGAATCTGGTTTAATGCACCCCCTTTGGCCTCAAAGATCAAACTCTCCAGCCTATTGAACACATGCCACCTGTTCCTGTCATCTTCAAATTATATCAAATTTATTTTATAAAGCCCTTTTTACATCAGCAGTTGTCACAAAGTGATTTTTACAAAACACCTGGCCTTAAACCCCAGGGAGCAAACAACAATAGTGATGAACTTCAGTGGCTAGGAAAAACTCCCTAAGAGGGCCACATTTAGGAAGAAACCTAGAGAGGAACCAGGCTCCGAGGGGTGACCAGTCCTCTTCTGGCTGTGCCGGGTGAACATATTAAGAGTCCACATTTTAATAGTTCAATGCATGTGGGCTAAGCCCGGAGTCTATTTAAACCTAGTCTAAATTGAAGGCAAAACCGGATGGACAAGGACGAGGGGGGGGTCAGCAGAGTGGCAGCTGAAATCGTCAGGCATTTTCCTGATCTGCAACACAGCCAGGAGGACTCTGGACAGGGACGGCAACGAGTCAAGCCTGGTACTCCGCAGGTGTGGGTTAAGACTTCATGTCCTCCTAAGTTTTAAATGACAGAAAACAGGGAAAATTAAGACCCTACTCCCCCAGCACAATAATATAGCAGCATAAGACATTGGGGCTGAGACAGGGGGGTCCAGTGACACTGTGGCCCTATCCAGAGGAGGCCCCGGACAGGGCCCAACAGGCAGGAAATAAATCCACCCACATTGCCAAGCATCAACCAAAGGGACGCTCACCAACCACAATCATCCTGAATGATGGCCGAATATTGCCAGCAGAGCACAGCCCAATTGCACAAGTGCGCAACAGAGAGACAACAACAAGCCAGTGACTCCGCCCCCGAATGGCATTGGAGGGAGGGCATCCCAGTGGCGATGAGCCCACCTGGCAAGACAGCAAGGGTTGACAGTATCAGGCCTTTCTGGTCACCTTCACGCCCCTGGGCCAGACTACACTTAATCATAGACCAGGCTGAAGATATGAGTCTTTAGTAGACGCTTGAAGGTTTGAACTGAGTCTGCATTTCTAATTTTGATTCGCAAGTCATTCCAAAGTAGTGGAGCTCTACAAGAGAAAACCCTGAAATTTTAGGTATCTTCATTTCCTCATTCAGATTCCCGGGCATTCTCCGTTCAACGCCCCAACCGTTCCTGTAACACCCCGCTCGGCTTAGTTGCCCCTTCCCAGCCTAAAGTCATCTCCAGACAATTACACACATCTGTCTGTCCTTAGTTTCCTTTATCAGTTTGTTACTCTTCAGGCAATGTTACTTTGCCAGAATTTTTTTCTGGCAATACTTTTCCCTGTTAACCTTGTTAAGCCTTCTTTAAGGCCTCTCTTTAGTGCACATACAGCATGTTAGTCATGTTTAGGCTTCTTACCTGTTGTTATTAATTTGCCCTGGTCAACCGTTTAGGCCTTCGGGCCTTGTAGTTTGTTCCAAGTGAATTAGACCTTGTGTTGGTCTCCAAGGCATGTTTTTTATTATTTGCCTGTATATTCCTTCTTTAAAGAGACCAGTCTAATCATCCGCACCTGTTCCCAGCCCATCCCTTAAATCATTGTTACAGCATATGATTCAGAACCAACATTTTGCATGTTTTGACCTTCATCGAAAGCAGGACGGCAAATCCAAATAAAGGACCATGCAGGAAATCACATTTTCTCAGGATTTGCCAAGCAAAAACAGAGTAGCCTATATTATTATTCTCCATATGAAATGCAGTGTATCTAACTACAAGGTCAGCAACTTTTCCATAACATTAGCCTACATAACTTTGATAGTCATAGTTTAAGTCTAAACATAGGTGCTATATCATCACATTGCCTTCAATGTGTAGACTCAATTATAGAATTGTTGACAGAGTGTAACAGACTATATTGGGTGATTTGAAATATATATCATTTAATCTAGCTAATTACATGTTCTAGCTGGACTATTCCAGATGTGTACAGTGGCTCTAAAAATGATTCGCCCCCCTTGGACTTCACCACATTTTTACTTTAATTGTCACTATATTTACCATCAAAATAGGCTCCCAGAACTTTCTGCTTTATTGCAGTTCTATAGATGCGTTAAATAAATCAAACCAGACCTAAAGAGAATCTCGTAATTCACCTATTTGTTCAACCAGTTTCTAAACATTTAGAGATTGCGGAGATTAACAAGACCGTAGAAACTCTGAGAGCAGACGAGACGTCTTTGATGGAGCAGTACATTTTTCTTTTAAGTTTAAGAAATGTTAATCCCAAATGTAGTTCATCCCAGAGTTATGTAACTGCATTTTTTGTGTGTATTTATAATATATTTTTGTGTATATTTATAATATATTTTTTGTTTTTAATTATAATATATTTTTTGTGTATAATTATAATATTTTTGATAGAAAGAAAGATAGAGGAGATAGAATGTGCACTATTTAATTTTGAGGACTAACAGGAGGGTTTCTTATACAAAGGCACAAAGAAAGCAACATTATTGGACATTAAAACTCAGGACTGAATTTGGTTCATGCAGGTTGTCACAACTGATGCGTTATCGCACAGCTAAACAGAAAAGCAACTTCGGAGAATGCATTTTGACCTTGTTCATTGTGCAACTTGCAATATCCATCATATCTGACAAATCAAGACAGAAAAGAAACTGCTGCTGCACCCCCCTCCTCCCCCTCTCTCCTTCTCAGAAGAAGTCCTTGGAGGCGGCCTCCACAAAGTTGGGTGCGGCCATGAGGATGGCAATAGTACAAATGATGTTGAACACACTGAACCCCACCAGACACATACGGTCGATGACCACCGCTGCAAACTGCCACTGCTCTGCCACACTCTCCCTGTGGTCCTGATCGCGGAGACCCTCGGCCAGGAACCGCACCTCTTCCAGCAGAGCCCTGAGCTGAGCTTCCGCTAACCCACCCTGGAACAGCCCGGCCTGGGCATGGCCGGTACCCGCTCCCCCTGCTCCAGCCCTGGCCTCCACACCGCTAGAGCCTGAGGATGAGGAGTCTGGGTCCAGAGATGTGGGGGGTTGTGGAGGGGGATTTAATGTTGATAAGGGTGTGTGGTCGTGGAGACTGGGGCAGTCAGAACCCCTTCTTCCTTCTCCGCCTCGTCCTCCTCTCCAGGTGACAGCAGGATCTGGTTCAGGACAACTCTGGTAGCCCACATATGGAAGGTGTCCATTGGTCAGAGAGTCAGAGGTGGTGGGGGGATTAGGGTTAGGGTTTACATGTGGGTCAAGTTGGGGCTGGGGAATTCTATTTTGGTTATGATGGATCCTAGCTGGAGGGTTCTGGTTCTGGTTGGGACAAGACTGAAGGGTGGGGTTTGATGGTGGGTGTGGTAGGGGTTGGCTGAGACAGGCCTGCAGAGAGGCAAGGTTTTGGTGGACAGTTATGTAAGTGGCATTAGCTGGTGAGGAGAAGTCCTTGGCCTGGAGGTTCGAGTGGCTGTTCTGGGGTGTGAGGTCTTCCCAATCTCCTGGACGCTTCATCCTCAGAAACCAGGGAACCCACTGGAGTAGAACCAACTGTGCCTGAGAGAAAAGGACAGAGTTTCCCGTGAAAGATATGAGAGACACACACACGAGCACATGCACGCACACAAACACAAACATATACACTTTTGCATACCCTTGGAGAATTGGTAATATATGTACCATTTGTAAACAAAACATGAGTGAGCAGGCAAAACACATTAGATTTTTTATGGGATTCATATTCAACTGTAGGTCATAACAGAATTGCACAATCATAAAATAAAACATGGCAAAATAGAAAAACATGAACTGACCCCTATTTGAAAGTCTGCATATTCTTAGTTCTTAATACTGGAAATTGCCCCCATTAGCATCAATGACAGCGTGCAGTCTTTTGTAATAGTTGTCTATGAAGCCCCCACATTCTTGCAGGTGTTCTAGCTGTCCATTCGTTTTGGAAAAATGCCTCCAGATCATGCAAAGTCTTTGGTCGTCTTGCATGATCTGCATGTTTGAGATCTTCCCAGAGTAGCTTGATGATATTAAGGTCAGGAGACTGTGATGGCCCCCCAAAACATGAGTGAGCCACCACCATGCCTCACAGTGGGGCTGGTATACTGTTCACTATAGGCCTTGTTAACTCCTCTCCAAACACAGCACTTATAGTTGTGATCATTAAGCTCATTTTTGGTGTGACTGGACTTTTTTTGGCATTGGCGCAGTAAAGGCGTCTTTCTGGGAACTCGACCATGCAGCTCATTTATGTTCAAGTATCGTCATATTGTGCTCCTTCAAATAACCACACTTTGATTTTCCAGAGCCGCCTGTATTCTTCCTGAGGTTACTTGTGGGTTTTTCTTTGTATCCCAAACAATTTTTTCTAGCAGTTTTGGCTGAAATCTTTCTTGGTCTACCTGACCTTGGCTTGGTATCAAGAGATCCCTGAATATTTTACTTCTTAATTAATGATTGAACAGTACTGACTGGCAAAAAACTCATTGACTATTTATGCACAGACACTAATTGCAATTAAAAAAGCCACAGGTGTGGGAAACTAGCCTTTAATTGACATTTTAAGCTGTGTGTGTCACCTTGTGTGTCTGTAACAAGGCCAAACATTAAAGGGAATGTAAACTTTTGATCATTATGATTTAAAAAGGAGCCAAAGAACTATGTGATGATAAATGGTTTCATATGATCACTATAATTAAATAAATCACTATACTTCCATCTTTTTGCACGATCAGTCAAAATCATGTTCAAAATGAATGCTAAAATTTCACAATTTCTGCCAGGGTATCCAAACTAATGAGCACAACTGTACAGGTACGTTCATGTTGCAGACTCACTGTAGATTGACTAGTCAGACTGAGTCTCACCCATTGAGGCATGTCTCCATTGTTGGGGTCGTGGTGATGGTACTGAAGAACAACTACTGTCGCTACCACAGACATCCCTACGGTAATCATGGTACTCACAAAATACTGACCTAGAATGGAGAGACAGTATTAAAGGACAGGTAGACATAATACATACACACGTGCGCACACATACATATAAGCACGTGCCTAGACACAAACATCCAGTCACTGACCTATCAGTGGTATGCAGTCTGAGGTTGGTGGCATAATCTCAGCCACCAGCAACATGAAAAAAGTCTGAGAGAGAAGAACTGTGATTCCTGGAGACAGACAGGGAACAGAAAACACTGAGAAACAATGTACGGGTATTGAAGGTCCTCATCTCTCTGTTCTGTGAACTTCGCTCATCCAACCCATACCTCTTTAAAAAAAGTATCTTAAACCGTACATTTCAAGAGCTGCTGCTTTTCAAATAACTGTTGCAGAAACAGTCAAAGAGAGGGCAGTGAGAAACAGGAGGGGAAAGAGAGAAACAGAGAGAAGTAATGCTGTGTGACTGTCACCTCGCCATCTCCTCCACCTGATCTCCCCAGCATCACTCTGAATGTTATCTCCTTTCCCTTGCACTTCATCATCCTTCCTACTTTACACCCAACACTCCTCTTCTCCTCTCTCCCTCTCACCCAGGCCGATCTTCTCTCCTGATTGGGCTGGCAGAAGAAACACCAGTAAGGTTAAAGAAGAGATAAGAACACAAGGGACGAGAAGGTTGAGAGCGTAGAACAGAGTTCTCCGCCGAAGTGTCACAACATAGGTCACGTCAGAGTATGGCTCTGACAAACCGTCATAAAAAACGTCATGGCGATCGCCTGGTACACCTACAGAAGGAGAAACAGGAGGTGAGATTACAATATTAGATAGAGAAAGAGACGAGCGATGGAAAAGACCAGGCCTGTACCAAATGTTGTTACAATACACATTTTTACCACTGATTTATATGCACTGATGTGCCAGGCCCATGTGTATGTCTGTTGGTCAATGTTATTTTAGGTACAGATCTGAAAAATATTTCCATAGGTGCTGAATATCAGGTGTCATACGGATAGGTAATTAGGTGCCAGAGGAGTAATGTTTTAAGTGTTCAAACATCCACAATTTTTTTTACTGCAGAACATACATCAAGACAGATTTTATGGGTCCTTGGAGCAAATGTGAGTAGAGAGACCTACTATGTGCCAAATTTCATGAGTTTGATTAAATGAGATCAGGTTAATTTAGTAAATGGCCCCACTTAGCACCCAGTACTCAGCCACACAGAAGCCACCACCAGTGACAACTAAAATGTTCACCCATAAAACACAGGAAATATATAGCTGGCAAGAGATCCTCGAACGGGTGGGACGTGGGAGTTGCAGTTGGGTGGGCATGGAGACAACTTTCTCTCACCCAACAGTTCCCACTCTCCATTAGACATGTATCCGGACAGGTCAGCCTCCTTCATCTGGAGGTCCAGTAGCCAGCCGTCAAACGTCCAAGAGCCAAACTTCAGTTCACAGCGCTGGATGTCAAAGGGAAACCAACGTACGTCCACTTCGCACACACTGCTGAAAATACCTGGGACAGGGAGGGAGGGGGAGAGGAGGGGGAGGGGGAGAGGAGGGGGAGAGGAGGGGGAGGGAGCAAGTGAAGGTAGTGGGAGAGAAGAGGAAATTAAAAAGATTAGGAGAGAACTTTTCTACCGGCCAGTATATTTTAAACCATCTGGGAACAAAGCTACATTTAGAGAACTGTATTTGGAGAAGACAGAGACTGATTTCTAGACGTACCTGGAGGAAGGTACTCACAGAAGCCACTGGAGTTGACCAGCACAGAACTCTTAAAGGTGGCATCAAACTTATCATGGGCACTGAGAAATATAGGAGGGGTGATCGTTGAATGATGGTCAGGAGCAGACTCACTCTATGTGCTAAACTTACAAATATGATTTCAAAATGAAAAAGTAAGTATACAAGTTAGATATTTACAGAAACAAATTTAAAGCACTGGGCCAGTAACCAAATGGTTAATTTCGTATAAGAGCATCAATTATCAAAAATAGACCCACCTGTTGTACAGTAGTATGTCTGGTACCCATATTTGGTCAGTAGTGAAGCGAAGGGACTTTACTCCTGGGTACTCTGATTGGTTCCACTGGAGGTAGTGGTCATACCATTGCTATAGGATTCCAAGAGATTGTAATCAGTCAATGATTCTGGTTACATGGTTGACACATGCACCCACTATTCATTTATACTTGCACGCACACTCACCATCTGAAGCCAGGCGTTAGTGGTGAGGATCTGGTTTTTCTCATCCTGGAATATGATAGACAGTAAAATGAATATGTTTAGTGTTATGTTGTATGTTAGTTTGTGAGAAAACATGGATGTGTACCTACCACATCCATGACTTGTAAAAGAGTGTAGGAGAATCGGACAGTGAGTGGTAGAGAGTCATTGGCTACAGGTCTCTCCATACGGTTATAGTCCCTCAGGAGCTCCTTCAGTAGGTTACGCTGGTGGGGACCCTGTTGAGAGACTGAGGGAGAAAGGGGGAGATAAGTAGAAAGGAGGGATGTGGGAGGCAGACAGGAGAGGGGAATGAGAGTAGAAAGAATTGATTGGGAGGGGACATTCTTACTAATTGACAGTTACATTCTAGAAGACTGCAGGAAAATGTGAGAGAGTGAGAAATATAGAGGATGTAGAAGGGAATGGGATGTGATTGCACTGATAGAATAAGAGAATGTAAAAAGAGGTGAAACTCGTGTGACTGCACTAGTGAAAGCATAGTCTAAGACATAATAAGAGATGTGATTTCAGAAGAAGAACATCTAAAACAGTGAGAAGCAATAAGCAGTAGGAGAACAAAAGGAGGAATAGAGAGGCAAGCATGAAGAAAAAAAGGACAAAAAAGAAGAGATCAGAATAAGGAATTCAAATAGTTTGGTCAATAAACAAAACTGCTTGACATAGGATTTTGTGATGAATACTAATCAAGCATGTGAAATGGTTTCACAAGTTCATACCATGAAGCGTTTAGTAAATAGACATTTTGTTTTGGGACTGAGAAATTGGTTAAATTGCAATGGTGCATAGAAATCTATTTTTATTATGTAAATGTGCGTGCCAATTTATTCAAAAAAAAATTACTGAAATATTTTATTTAAATAAATATTCAAACCTAATATTCAGTACTTTATAAAAGCGCCTTTGATAGCAACCACATATTTGAATCTTTTTGGATCATGGCTTCAAGTCTTCTACCAGTTTTGCACATCTGAATCTGGACAATCTCACAGCCATTCTTTGGCTGGGCCAGTCAAGGACATTCATAGACTTGTCTAGAAGTCACTCTAATGTTGTCTTCCCTGTGTTCTGTGTGTAGTTGTTTTACTGAAAGATGGATATTTGCCCCAGTACCATGTTTTCACTAGATGAAGCCCTCAGCATTTAGGCCTAATACTTCAATTGTGGACCAAAGAATTATCATCCTCACATCCTCTCAGCATTTCACTCAGTATGGCCACTCTACCTAAATGCCCGATTGATGGTTTTCCTTCTGGTAGGATCTCACATGTCTGAAGTGAAACTCTGGAACTTTGTTAGTGTAGATATGGGGATCTTAGTAATCTCTCTGATCAAGGGGTCCTTTCTAAATGCCCAATCAATATCTCTGCATTCATAAATTTCGGTTTAGGTATATATCCCTTGCTGTATTTGTTTAGCATTGTATTTTTTTGTTTAATCTTATTTTGTTCATTTCATCTTTGTAATTACCTTTAGCATTTTCAGTCAACAGTCTCATCAGTAATTTCATAGAACATGGATCAATACATTTTTATTGGATTATTTTATGATTTTGATAATGAAAAGTATTGGAGCAGGAGGCTACATTTCATTTTTTTCCCATGGATATGATGAGCACGAAGAAAACCTGTGGAGATGCGCACAAACGGTATGTGTCTGTGTGAGAGGGAGAGCTCGCTTACTGCAATATATGCAGTGCTGCTCAAGCTATGCCATTTAGCTGACTCTACCTTTCAGGGCATCGATCAGAAACACTTCCTGAGGAGGTTTAAACATCCTATCTATTCCACACTGGGAAAAATGATGCACTGAAATATAAAACATTTGATTCAAAGACTTCCTTTGTTAAAAACTATCCTTCCCCAATCAGTCCCCAAAAAGGTTTAAATCCCCCAAATGTTTCTGTCGTACTCACATGCACAAACACGCGAGTAGAAGCATATGCACATACATTCCCACTAAAACATCCACACATCCACATTGGACATTGTAAATATAGATACACAACACACAGAGGGACAGGAAAAAGGAATTCCACTCACCGTGGAGCAGAGCTGACAGTCCAAACAGACAGAAAGCCACAGCTTGCCTCATGTCGCACTGCTGAGTGTAGAGGGCATGGAAAGAAAAGGAGAACAACAGGAAAAAAAGAGAGGTACTCTTGATTGGAATAGAAAAGGAGGGAGGCCTGTTCAGGTGGAAGTCAGCCAGCAACAGAAAGAGAGTGGGAGAGAGATGAGATGAAGAGAGGGAGGGAGGGAAGGAGGTAGAGAAGCGAGCAGAAAATCAACAACAGTGTGTAAGTAGAAAAATATGGAGAGTGCATACTGCGTATCTGAGACAGAGAGGCAGGGAGAAAAACATGGAGAGGTGGACTGTGAGGGAGAAAGAGGGATGGGGTCGTAGAAAAAAAGAAACTCACAGCAGGACCGTTCCAAGACATGCTGAGTAGGCAGCTGTCTAGGGCACCGGGCTGTTGGGGGGCCCTCACCTAGGGGGCCCTCATCTAGGGGGCCCTCACCTAGGGGGCCCCTCACCCAAAAACAGATATTTTTGTATTAAGCTCCACTGTCCTGACATACTGTTGACAGAACATTTTATAAATTTCCCAGTGTTTATTTTCATTTGTGATATCCAATTAGGCTCTGCTTTAATGCAACAACTCCCAGCGGACTTGGGATAGTTGATGTCGAGATACGCATCTTCTGATGCACCTCCGAACCTGGAAGTTTAGATCAAAATCCTTACACTCCAGAAGGAATCAAATCTCCGGCATTCTACCTTGACTGAGCTCACAAGCACCCAATCCGTTAGCGCGTCACAAGGTTAGGCTACCATATTGGTTTATTAACCCTGAAAAAACCTGGACAGTGGTGGCCAATTGCACTGCCCTCTGTGCGACCCCTGGGTAAATCTGCAAGTGGGATATAAACTGTGGTCTCACAATAATGCAGCCAACTGCAAGGAAGTGACTTTACTGCTTTACCATTCAGGGATGTTTTGAAACATGGGTCATCAAAGGGGCCTATATTCTTGACGAATATGTAGAATTAAAGTATAACCCATATAAAAAATAATCATAATTGCATGACATTTACATTCATTTGTCTCCACTGTCAAGAGGGGCCAAGTGAAAATGTTGCCGCGAATTGGAGAGGCATGTCTAGCCAAATAATGTCCCCCAACAAAATGGCTAGTGTGGGTCACAGCTGGCAGCAACACAGGGAGAGAAAAAACTAAAGGTGAGGAAACTGTTGAGACACAGGGGGTAACAAAAAAGGCTGTCATTCATTTGTTTCTTGTTTAACCGTTTCATCATACACTAAGAATATGAAATAACTTAGGTATAAATATCAGGTGAGACACATGCCAAACTCCCTTTTTCATGGTGTAAGTCTGGTATTGAGGCGGTATCTATTAAATGTTATGTGAAACACTGACATGAGCAGCACAATACAGAACCATAGCTAGACCTGCACGTTGCTCTCTGAATACAGCGAGGTCAAAGCTGCTGCTTCTAATGCACATGACAGTTGCAGCATGAGTTTGAATCTGACCCACTGCTCGTTCAGTCCGCTATCCAGTCAAATAAAACATACTTGAACCAATAACAAAATGGGTAGCATTCTTCTGGACATAAAACAGTGATATTATTATTTATTGACATTAACTTAGAGCATCCAATATTTTATAGGGTGTATTCTCTTTATTAATGCTACTCATCACTACAAACAAGCTTGAAGTGCTGCTTACGAATCACAGAAAATGACTTCTAGAGATCCATAAATCCATCAACTTCGGGACACTTGTGACTTGAATGAAAAAATGAAGGTTCCACTTTAAAATATGGAATGCTGAGTACTCTGAAAATGAATGTTTTCAAATGTGTTATTGAAGCCCTGATGATTCTGGTAAAAGACACACAAGGAAATAAATTATATGTGTTTGGGAACATACAAATACAGCACTGGAAAAAAGTTGGAAAGGAAGATTTGGGGTGAGGAATAGAAGGGTTAAATTAAGAGACCACTGCATATTGAACGCTTCTGTTCCTCATTCAAAACTTTCCTTTTGAATTTTTTGTTTATGAAATGGTTCACCAGTGGCCTTAAGGTAATCGGAAGTATGTTTCTGTCTATTTCCTGATCCCTTCTTTTGTTCTTGTCCTACTCCTCCACTCTCTCTCTCTCTTCTTCTTCCTCCTCTTCATCTCAGTGCCCCCCTGTTTGTTCTCTCAAAAGAAGTGAGCCTTCCTGAGTCTATTTGTGCTTAGTCTCAGACTAGTTGGTGTTCAATTACTGTATAAGCGTTTGCGTTGTGGGTTTTGCCAATTTCAGGAATGTTTTGCATTTTGAATCGAAATATTTTCTCAATGATTGCAAGAGATTTCATTCTTGAGAAAAGTGTCTAATGTAAGACACAGTGTGTAGTGTTTTGCAAAGTGTGTTGCAGAATTGCAAATAAAGTGCAAAGCAAAAAATAAGTTTGTACTTTTGGCATGATTACAAAAGTTAAGGTGTTGATGCTATTGTCTAAGCATAAGCAACTAGCAAAAACTGTAAGACAGAAGACCCAATATAGTGGCGTTGCTGACACCTACTGGGGGATATTTAGATATAGCAGGAAACAGATTGGACAGTCGTTGGCTGACAGAGCAGACGTGTACGGTAGCAAACGCTATGGGTTGGTATTCATCTTGGCACTGGAGTAGGCTGTGCTTCTGCAACATGGTATGGAGATATGATCTTACCACCTCTCTACATAAAATACCTTAGTATGTGCTGAATAGACCTAAGACAGTCGAACAGATATAGAGCTTGAAAAGGCAGCTAGTTTGTTTAAGACTACATCCTGCTTTAATGTGTATGCAACCAATAAAGCATTTACTTATTATAAGATACAGGCTTCTTAGTTGATTTTTAAATGCATTATCCCTGTATGTTAGCCAATGCAGTGTCTCACCTCTATCTAGTCAGCCTTTGCTCTTGGTGTCGTTTGATTCTTTCTTAGGTTTCGTTAAGGAATTTTGTGCATAATATAGTACTGGCTCTTTGCGGGATTTATGCTTGCCAAGTTAACTCAACATACTGTATTTTAGAAAGAGACTGAGCAGAACGAGTGTGTCTGGACAAGGTGGGTTTTACTAATATTACGTTTTTATATTAAAACAGTTGAATCCCTCACGAAAAGCTCTTTACACAATCTTACTGGGACCTGCTGACTTAGCATATTCGGTATAGCTTAATTAATAGGTATAGGTATTAGGGGCAGATACATTTGTCAATGGTTTTGTTATCAGTGCCAGCATTGGAGGGAATTTGGGTGTGCACTATGGCTTCTCTATTTTTTCGGCTGCAACTTCAAAAGCTACGCAATAAGGCTGCAGCATAGTCAACAGAGATTTGGGCTACGTCGGTAGGATGGCTACACGGTGGTAGATAGCGTACTTGTTTTTTGAGCCGCGGACTCTGAACAGCTTTTTTATTTACACCAGCGACGTTGCGTTTCACTCAGCGTAGGAGGTCAACTAGTAGTGTATATGCTGGAGTTGTTTCTACCGAGTGCGGCATGATAATGTGGTTCGAGTGTTGGGTCGAAAACCGACAGCATGTCCCTTCGCGTGAACGTGCAAACGCTGTTCGACATTGCGTCCACTTGCTTTCTTGTGGGCATGTTTTCCTTTGCCTTTCTCACATCTCTGGCGTTGGTCTGGTGCACTTTAGAAACATTTGGTTAGCTCATGTTGACCAGTAATGTGCGCCTGTGCGCCATTGGAAGTGTTTCACTCGAGTAACAAAATAAAGCTAATTAAAAGCGGGGGAGGGGGTGAATTTTGGAATGGAAATGTTCTTGCTTTATGTAATGATACCTCCCCCGAATACTGGAACTGCAAGGTCTGGCCAACTAGAAATATTTGGTTAATTCATGTTGACCTGTAGTGTGTGCAACATGAACTATGTCACTCAAGTGACAAGAGGAGGCAAAATGTAGTTGTTTTTAGATCACTTTGGCACTAATTTAAGAACCTGTCTTTTGAAACTCACACAAAACTCACAGCCGATGATCAAAATGCTCTAATGCTTTATCCAGTTATTTGGATAGATTACACTGGTATTTACCAAAGATAATTTGTTAATTGAACTAAAATCATCTGTTCAAAATGACACAACATGTATTACCATTTCAAATCGCTGTTCACGCATTACATTTGAGATGACTGTATTTTCATTTCATTACAATTATCAATTGATACAACTACTCAAAATTAGAAGGGACTGTTGCATTACTCTAAATGCATAGTTTTATGGAAACTGATGAACAATTTTCCATGTTTAGATCATGAAAGTTTCATATTGACAAGATCCACTGACACCAATTACCATGGAATGCGAAACAACTCGACAACATTATCTTTAGATGTAATATTTCATCATCATTCTTCAGACACAGTTTCTATGGTTCCATGTACTATATTTCTAGACCATGTTTTCAGATCTGACATTACTGCATGTACACAGGCCCTTGTAATTGCTTTCCCAATACTGCCAGCTCGTTACTGATGATTGATTTCACATGGTGGTACGAGTATATAGTGAAGTGGTCTGAGTGGTATCCACCTACAACCACATATAGATTACATGGTCCAGGTCACAATAGAGGTCAAGCAGTGGGAGGAGGAAGACATGGTGGTCAAAGGAATGGCAAGGACAAGCACCCTTTCTGAGAGGCAGCCTTGGGCCTTGTTTGAAAGGTGTGGGGGATGTGGTAGAGGACAAGGCCACAGGCCGAGACAGCGGCAGCAACAGCAAAGAGTGTTCAATGAAATCCGAGTAATAGACCATGTTGTAAATCATGGCATGACAATGACTGAATTACTGAGGCAGCTGCAATGATTCAGCCACATCTAAGAAGATCAACCGTGGCCTCAATCATCAAAACATTACGCAATGAGAACCGGCAAGTTTTCTGCATGCACTGAGCATTAGGCTACCCTCAATTGCCAAATGACTATATTGCTTGCTAATGTTTACCACAGAGTGGGTGACATGACAAAATGTGTTCATACTGTGATTTGTCTCTGCAGAATAGAGACTAGGCCAAATAGGGGAGGCAGAGGAATAATTTTGACTGATCAACAAGTGCATGCCGTGGTCAATTTGGTTTGGGCCAAAAATGATATTTGGTTTACAGACATTCGGCAGCACATCCTGGACAATGATTACATATTCAACAATGTGGAAGCCATATGTTTGCCGACCATTGCCCATGCTGAGAAGACACCAGGTGTCTCTAAAACAGCTGATATTGTGTGCCTTTTTGAAAGAAATGCAGACAGTCTGAAAAAACCAAGGACAGAGTATGTTTAGTTTCAAGATATGTTGTGAAAAACTCCCCAGAAATTCTACATTGTAATCAGTCATTTTATTCACAAAATATATTTTAGAGGGTGATGGCGTTGGATGCTGATGAAACCATCACAAATTCAACTTTTTAGATGAGACAGGATTCAACCTGGCCAAGACGAGGAGAGGTTGGAATTTCATTGGCCAGCGGGCACCCCTCCAAGTACCTGGAAAACATGGGGCCAACATCATGTGTGCGGCTATATTGGAAGATGTAGTGGGATGTAGACCTCGTATTGGATCATATAATGCAACTCTCCTTGTAACCTTCCTTGATGAGCTAAATCAGGTCTGTAAAGATGATAGTGGGATCTATTTCATTTTGTGGGATGTCAGATTCCACCATGCTCAGATAGTGCAAGCATGGTTTCAGGCCCATTCACAAATTACCACCCTGTACCTACCTCCCTTACTCTCCTTTCCTTAACCCAATTGAGGATTTTTTCTCCACATGGAAGATGTATGATAGACACCCTTTCGAATCAGTCACCCTTCTCCAGGCCATGGATGGCGCATGCAATGACATCACAGCAGACCAGAGTCAGGCCTGGATTTGTCCAAAGATTCTTCCCAAGATGTTTGGCTAGTGAAAACATCAACTGTGATGTGGATGAGAATGTGTGGCCAAATCCATAAGACAGGGTTCATGGAAATATAGAAGTACAGTAATCAATCCTTTGTTAAGCTTTTTACAGTAAGCCAGGTGAAGAACACCTGCAATTTAATTTTACTGCAGTTTATAGCGAATTATTTTTGCTGATTCAAACACACCTATGTTGTAATTTTATTGTATTTAATTAATACATGTCAGATTTAAAATTATTCTACTGTGTAGTATTTTCTCTACTCGTTGTTTTACAGTGATGTATTTGTGTAGTACCAATATTAAATGTCACATACAGTACTTAATGATTGTACATACTGATAGTTTCACTGTTTAGTTATAGCTTGTGTCTGGGTGTGATCTAAATTAATGTTCCTGTGGTATTTCATGATCAATTACTTATTACAACTAATTATTCTGTAAGTGAAAGGTTTCTTTAAAGATGTGAATGCACAATGAAATGTTCTGAACAGCTTGTGTTACAAGTGATGACCATTTTGTGTCCAGAGTTTTGAAAAATGATATCAAGGTTCTGAAATTGGCGGTGTTAGAATTTTGGCAAGACCATTTTCATGCCTTCTTGACTCTATCCCCTCCCTTCTCCAGACCCTCTCAGGAAACCTCCCAATCCTTACTTCCCTCATCAACTCTTCACTGACCACTAGCTGTATCTGAGTGTACTTCAAGATGGAGTAGCTCCAAGAGTAGCAGCTCCAAGAATAGCTACCCTCTCACCAAAACCAACTCTTTACACTCTGATGTCCAAAACTACACACAAGTATCCCTCTTGTCTTTCCTTTTCACTTGAGCACTCTGTCTCCACACAACTCTCTTCTTATCACTCTCAGAACAATCACCTAGACCATAACCACTGTTTAGGGTCTTTGGACTACCCAAGCTAACACTCTGTTCTCACCCTCCTTGATCTATATGTTACCTTCAAAACGGAACCATATCATCCTTCTTTTCAAACACTCTGATTTGGACATCCCAGGCTCTGCTCAATCTTGAATTGCTTCCAACCTGGTAGACCGCTCCTACCAGCTGACGCAAAGAGGCTTGATGACTTGCATCTCTGCTGGCCTGACTGACATTGGGATATTAGCACACCACCTCAAGCTTAACCTTGACAAGACTTAGGTGCACTTCTTTTGTGGGATAGCCTTTCAGACATGTCCATCATGGTTGATAACTAGTGTCCTCCCAGAGTTCCAAGGGCACTGGTGACTGTCAACAACACGCTATTG
The DNA here is from genome assembly GCA_016801105.1 of Esox niger. Classification (NCBI taxonomy): domain Eukaryota; kingdom Metazoa; phylum Chordata; class Actinopteri; order Esociformes; family Esocidae; genus Esox; species Esox niger. Next base: position 57,092 of record JACXGJ010000962.1, on the reverse strand, counting down.
TTCTCTGCTAACATCAAGGCAGTGACTGGCTCCTACAGGCTCTACAACATTTGCCAACTATCACCTTTCCTCACTTAGGAAGCAGCACAGGTACTTTTCCAGGCCCTTGCCATATCACATCTGGACTACTGCAAGTCACACTTGGTGGGGCTCACATCGTGTGTAACCAAACCACTGCATCTCCTTCAGAATGCAGTAGCCTGTCTGGTGTTCAACCTTCCCAAGTTCTGTCACCCCGCTTCCTTGCACTCTACACTGGCTTCCAATTGAAGGTAGAATCTGCTTCAAAGCTATGGTTCTTGTCTACAGAGCAACAAGGGGAACTTTTTTCAACCTCCAGGCAATGCTCAAACCCTACATCCCTACCTGAGTTCTTCATACAGCCACCTCTTGGATTTTGGCTGTACCACCCAATACATGCAGTCAACTTTTCTGTCCCAACACCTGAAAGGTAGAACCAGTTTCCCTGCGAGGCTAAGATAGCGGAGTCTCTAACTTAAAAAACACCCCAAAAAAATCACCTTTTTTACTGAGTTATTACAATTGTTTCACTGCCACCAGCTCCATTCTATTGTCTTACATTTTGGTTTACTTGTATAGGCTTCTTTCCAGGAATGACCTTTGACAATAACTAATTTAGTAGAATGCATTTCACCTAGTAATTTTTAAGTCTATGCACCTAATGTAGGTTGCTCTAGAGAAGCGTCTGCTAAATTACTCATGTAAATTGCAAATGTATGAGTGGTTCCAGTGAGCCTATACATTTTTTCCAAATGACATGTCAACGCTATGCAAACTAAGATAAGTTTAACGTTTAATTCTCTCGCGATAACGAGCCTTTAGAATTGTCCAGATTCACTTATGTTCGTTTTGCACTGGAACTTTATTGGGAGTGGGGAGCCAATTAGAAGCTAAGTGGATTTAACTCTCCAACAATTACGGCACTGTAAATGACAAAAGGGAGTCAGGACCTGTTTCACAAACCATCCGGAAACATGGCACCTTCTGCTGAGCAGAGCAACGCGCCTGTCTTTTTTTTTTTTTTACCGCAATTTAAACCTTGAAACGGAACGTGTCACTCTGTGCGCCAGACAAAATGTCGCAAGTCAGTGATGTCATCATGCGCCCCCTAACCTCCGTTGTTTGTATCGACACACTCGCTAGCAAAGCTGGACCACGGACAGATACAAAGGCTGAATCGCAAACCCAGGTAAATAGAATACATTTCAGATGTAGTTTATTTTTTTGCGTTTATTTGATTGACATCTATGTTTGAATTTGTGGCGCAATGCTTTAAAATGCAGCTAGGGTCGTTTACGTGGTTGTGCCGCAGTGGTGCTAACGCGTAAGGTTAGCTAGTATGGATAGCTAGTCAATCGACGCAATTGATAATTACAGTCGCTTTTACAGGATTTGATATTGTGTTATATAGACTTTTACTAATTTGAATGTAAGTGAGAAGTGTCCGGCACATTATGGCATCCGCGCATGCTGTCTGCTATGCCTAACAGCGGTTTTACATCTTTAGCCAGTTTTACTGTGCTGTAGTTACCAGTGGTGACACTCGGAGCCGCCATATCTGCTGGGACCATGCGTGCGCAGTTCATAAGACAAAACAATTAATTCAGTGATGGCAGTTCAGCTGATCTATACGCTTGTTGGGGAAGTAAATCTAGTATGTTTACCGGCAAGCAATAAAATGCAAAGCGTAAGTGAACAACAGGATGGCTGGTTTAAACTACCAGAATACCCATGTATATGTATGTAAATTCAGATTAGACATCATAAAATACTGTACCTCGAAGACATTAATTCGGGGAAATTGTGTGCGTGTGACTGACCGTGAGGGAATACAGTATTATGAGCGATCTAGTGAAAAACCGATGGAAAAAGAGCGATTACACAGATGGTCGGTCCCATGTTCCTCCAGCGACCGATAACGTTTGGGGGTCGGTGAAGGGATGAAATTGCACACTGATAGTTGATCCTCATATTGGCCTAGCTAGCCGAGCGGCCTTTGCAGTGTGCAGGTGTGACTGTGGGAGTAAGCGGATAGGGGGAGGGGTGACCGATGGAGAGTATAGATGGTCCTGTTAGAATAATTGCATCTGAATCGTCCCAACGAGAACACTGTGAAGGTTATTCAGTGGAACACTCAAGCTTATGGCAGCAGTGATTACCACAAAGGTGAGGAAGTTGAGTCCACTGACACCCGAGACAATTAATTGAGAGGCTTTCTTCTGTGTCCGATAGAATGGTATGCTGGTATCCGTATAAAATTGTTTTCTTTCGGTGTTTTGGGGTGCAAACAATATTCGTAAACTGCTGTGTTGGAACAGTTTTTGTCGCAATAGTAGTTATATATTCAGTTGGACGTGACAATGAACAGATTGTAATGTTGTTATTATTTTTATGTGCTTTGCGAACGTATTGGTGTGCTGAATAATAAACACATGATTAACCCATTTCACTCAATACTTTGTTTCTAATGCACAGCCGGTTCTGCATATTTAAAATCCAACACATTATAGATTTTGGAGATACTTGGAATATTTTACCTGCCAATGTGAAATACATCTGATGTAAAATGTAATCTCAAGGATACAGCCTTGAGTGCGTGCACCGGTTTGAAGTAGTAGCGAAACTGATTGAATCACCGCATCACGTGACTTATCCGGAGCGCATAGTTGTTTGAATACATGTTGTCCGGGTGTACCGGACTATAGTCCTTCATGTAATCTGGCGAAAACTGGGAGGGAGGAGCACCATCCTCAAATCGAGAAAGGTATTTCCCTCCTAAAATATAATTACATTTTTAAACACGTCAGCTGCAAATATGCTCATTACTCCACATATTACGTAACTTGTTTTGAGCCATCTATGCCCGCAACCTGAAAGCAAGGTGTCTAGGTCATACCGCAATCAACTTTTAGCCGGTGCAAAACACATAAATCCGGGCAGGCTTAAACAAATCCCACATATGCAGAAAGGAAAACGAAACTATTTTTGATTACTGTACAGCTAAACGCTAGCGAAAAATGTTTCAGGCTTTTCTATGATCTTCTAACAATATCCTTAATTCAACAGGCTTCCGATTACTATATTAACAATTAGAATATTCTCATTTTTAAGATATACATCTCTTGTAAAATACGCTTGTAAAATAAATAGTATAGGACTGTAGATTTCACCCCAACTTAAACGTCGACAGGTTCGGGGAAAATCTTGCTGTATGTTTATTTTGAATAATATACGCCGTTAGCCCACTGAACCCCTAGCACTCGTTCACCTACCTATATATTCGATAATCCCTACTGCTCTCGGAAGCGTCTGAAACTTCTCTGATTCATATATCACAAGGCAAGTCACTATTTTTCTCGAGTTTAATTAATTTAGAGTAATCATTTTTCTTGGCATTGAGTCAGTTGTAATAACAATAATCGAAATACTTTTAGAACCGCACTTTTAATGTTGAGAAATGCCAGAATTTGAATGGAAGGTCGTTAAATTACCAAAACCATGTTTTACGCGTTGGATCAAAACAAAATACAAAAATATAGGATATTTCACCAGAACACCTACCATATACAGTATAATACGTGGTTCGGTATATGAATGTCTATAAGTTGAAGAGAAGCCCCAGAGAGCATTTGTTCTGTCGTGATGTTGTTATTTCAGCATTCAAGTGCTCGTTTGCATTAGGATCAGTCTGAGTCCGCGTTCACCTGGAGGCACTGCTGTTCTCTGATTCTGTCAATGTTAACGGCGAACGGGTATCAGTCGTTTGTATTATGTGGTGACATTCATAGCTGTAGTTTCGGGGGAAGCATGACTGAGAAGTCTGTTGGTTTATGCATTTCTTGCCGCGCTGACATCTGAGCATCGAGTTCTTGTTTTTCTTTTGTCAATAATTCAAATATCATTGAGATTTGGTTATCCTTGCACTGTTGTCTATTGTTTTTCATCCCTTTATATTTTATTATTATGGCATGAAATAAAATCTTTAGTCACATTTTAGTTTTTTATTCAATACAAAAATACATATAAACAATTCTTATTACCTACCATCATGTGCAGAATCAAATGGTTTTGTCCAACTACTACTATATTAGAGTTTTAGTATACTGATGATAACTTGGACTACTTTTAATTGAAATTGGTGACAACATTGTCTTTACTCGGGAAAGTGGAGATGCCCTTCTGGTTCTTATTACGCTGCTTGCTTAACCAGGTTCCAGCATTTGTGCACTGAATAATACATGCAATTGATTAGCTTCTCATTTGAATCAACACATTGTTTCTGTGGCTCCCAGTGGACTGGGCGTGCTCAAGGTGAAGATGTCTCCTGAGCACGACCGTAGCTGCAGGGATTCTTATCACGCAGCTTGCTCCACCTGAACCTTTAGACCGCAATACTTGCGCGCCGGAAGGAACGCGCTCGCTGCAACATACGCCGACGCTGCAACAAGGAGTAGCTGAAGTGCAAGTAGGCAAGGCAGCCATATTAGATGATGGGCCCACCAAACCTGAGCGGTGCTGGCCAATTGCATCAGCTTTCCAGGGACCCCTGGGCTAATCCGCAAGCAGCACTTTAATTAAAAATACCAAAGTAATATTAGGAGCATTAGCTATATTTTTGTATGCAATTCTATGTACATTTGAAAGTGCACATTGTTTATAATAGCTGGCCTGGATTAGTCCAGGCATGGTCATGCATTATTTTGAATGGGGTTTTGTGCTCCAGGGTAGAAGGTTGGGAAAACGCTGCGGTTGTAACCTTTTGTCGTGTTTGAGCTGTCAGGTTGGATGTTCAAAAATGTGCTTAATAAAATGACAGAGTCCCCCCCCTTGGCATGCAAGTCCTGTTCTATCTCGGCAGAACACTTGACCTTTTTTCAAGTTCAACAACTATTGTTTATTGACTCAACAGATGTTTTGCTTGGCCTGTCAGTAGAAAAATGGGACCATTTTCACTGCACATTTGCTTGTCCCTCACCTTATCACTTTTCACTTCCTGTGTGAAAATGCTCGTCATCCGTTAAATCGTAACTGAAGCGATTTATCACATCCATTAATTATTAGTTTCTATCTTGTTTGGGATATTTTAAAATAATTTTTCTTTGAACGCCAGCAAGTTATTACCTACAGGATTTGGCACATTGGCTCATACCAATTGGCTAATGCCCCTCCCTAACTACTCCCATGCCGTTTGCTGTAGATGGGAATGTTTTCAGTCAACTTGCCTGGTGAAACATGCTATAACAAACTGCTGTCATAAAACATGTTTCTACACTTCCTGTGTTCTTCTCCCCACTGTCTTTCCATCATTCCCATCAAAGTTTTCCACTAGGTTTTGACCTGTCTTTCTTCCCTGCTTTCTCCACGTTGCTTTATACTTAGCTTTTGTTTTTATTTCATGGCTTTTTTCCCACCCACTCAGTCATCTCTTTTGATTTCGCTCACACTCATCTCGTTCTCTCTCTCAGGTGCTGACTGCCGGCCGGTGAACCTCGCCTTCTCTGGCTTCCTACCGGACTCTGTGTTGCTGCATCAGTATCCGACACAGACACGCGTCCTCCTATCTGCGGCGTAACAGGCGCTCCTGGTCCCCCCTCACCCTGCCCCCTGCGCTATGAGCAGAGGACGAGGAGGGTCCCCCATCGAGCACTACCATAGACCACCTCTCCCCCAACTCACGACCAAACAACAATACTACAGAGCTGCGCCGGTGGGATTTCACCCCAGAGTCCCCCCGCAACAGGCCCCACACCCAAACGTCCACCCATACCTAGGGCCAGTCCCCCCTCTAGTTCCCCCCAGTGCCCACTCCCACTCTCAGCCTCTCTACCCCTCTGCCCCTCCCCTACCTTGCTACAGCCCATCCCAGGGTCAGCAGTGCTCGGGTCCCAGTGGTCCCAACTCCTTTAGGCAGCAGCAGATCCACTTCCTGAGGGGACAGAGCGCTGAGGCCCCCCAGTTTAGGGTGAGCCCCAGAGGGGCGCAGAGCTTGGGCCAAGGGGGACCGAGCAATCTTTCAAACGGACTGAACCAGGCCCAGGCAGGTTATAGCAGATACACCCCAAACAGCTCCAGGGGGAGAGGGGGATACATCAGGGAGCGTGGTAGAGGGGGCGGCAGGGATTTTGGATACTTGCCCAATCAGGAACCCCCTAGAGGACCATCAGGCCCTAGATTCTGGAACCAGAAGCAGACTTCAACCCACAACCAAGGCTTCAACAGACAGTCTGTTCTGAATGCAGACAATGCTAACGGGTCATCCTTATCAGAAGGTTTTAAGAATTTATCCTTAGAAAGAGATCGATCCTACAGAGGAAGATTAGAAAGTGTTGACAAAGCCTCGGTATATAGTAGTAACGTTTCAAACAGCAAGAGTTCCATTACATTTCAGCCACCTGACATCCGAGAACAGGTTTTACAAGCCTTGGCAGCTTTGAGCCCCGGCGAGACATTACAGGCAAAGTGTCTGGCAAAAACGTTACGGCTGCCTAAAAAGTTCATCAACCAGGCTCTGTACGGGCTAGAGCGTGATAAGAAAACTTCAAAACACGGTGAAAGTCCTCCAGAGTGGACTGTGTACATCGAACCGCAGGAATACCCAGAAAGTCAAGACCCACACCAGCAGAGCCCAACTCCGGTTCCCAGGGTCGGTTCTATCGACTCGCAGGACAGGCTTTCAGTAGATCCCTCAAAACTTTTTGGTATACAAGAGGAGGAAATTGTGATTAAGGCAGAGACCCCGCAAACCGCGACCCAAATCCCAGAGCCTGACAACGAAGATTACTACGTAGAATCCGATTCACTCTCTTCTTCCTCAGATCCGTCTGAGTCATATCAGCAGCATTCACAGTCTCTAACCCATCAGCCTAGTAGCACCAGCACCAGCAACGAAGAGCTTGATCTGGACCTGGACGGCAGCGACATGGCAGACTGCAGCATGAACCAGAAGGAGTCCGTCCTTCAGTATCTGTTGGAGGCGGGCGAGGCCTCGGCCCTGGTGATCGCCAAGAACCTGGGACTGAGGGGCGCAAAGCAGGTCAACCCCACGCTGTACGCCCTGGAGAAGCAGGGCGAGCTGAACCGGAACACCGAGGTGACCCCCCACACCTGGGAGCTCTCCAACCACCGCAGGGAGAGGATGGAGAGGAGCCTGAAGGCCGAGCGCAGCGCCCCTGCTAAGGTCGACAGGATGGGGTGCGGATTTGAGCCGGTGCCGCTATTGACAGACGGCCTGGACACCAACAACGACGTGGTAGGTGGACACACTCTCGCGGCGCGGGGTAACGAGGGGGTTAGGGGGAGCATGGATGGGGGATTCACTGCAGGCGTCCCAAATTTAGTAGACCCCCTACCTGACTTGGAGCTCATTCCCTGCGGAGTTTGGGACGGGGAGGATGACAGCGCTGACCCTGGTAACGGGGTGAAGGTTGGACCGCTGATGGGCCGGCATTGGGCTGTAGATTCTCAGCTTGAAATGCCAGCACTGGAGCCTATCCCAGAGCCTCAAACTGACCCCCAAACCTCTGCCACCACCTCTCTCCTCCCCCCTCCCCCTCATCCCCATACTTCATCCCTGTATCAGGAGGACGAGTCAAATGGAGGACAGTGGGCGACTGACGACATCCCAGAATTCCTCAACACCATCCGGCGGGACGGAGTGGACCCTGGCGGTATAGGGACGGTGGCGGTCTCTCTGGCTGCACCCCCGCCTCAGAACTTCCGTGCGAAACTGCAGGAGGTGAGGGCAAAGAACCCTGTCAGTGGCCTGATGGAATTTGCCCAGTACCTGGGGCACAACTGTGAGTTCCTGCTCCTGGATCAGTCTGGGCCCTCGCATGACCCCAGGTCAGTAATGCTAGAATGTTCCTAACTAAAGACTAGTTAATGAAGGCTGATGTGGCTGTAAATGAATACTAGCTGGTGTGTGTGTGTGGTGTGTGTGTTTTAGGTTTAACTATACTCTTGAGGACCAAATGCCCCAATGAGTATAGTAAAATCACAAGAAATTGGACTCATGGGGACCTTTTGCCGGTCCCCATGAGGCAAAAGTCAATTTCTGGCTCAGGGTTTAGGTTTAGGGTTACAATCAATTTTAGAGTTAGAATTGGTGTTGCTTTAAGGTCCAGGCATTGTTGGTTAAGGTTAGGCATTACAACTAGGTAAAGTTTAGGTATTAACTTTATTGGGGTTTAGGGGTTAGGTAAGGGAGCATGCAATTTCTATTCTCTTCTCCCCATGAGGTTAACAGTACAAACTTGTGTGTGTGTGTGTGTGTGTGTGTGTGTGTGTGTGTGTGTGTGTTTTAGGTCTAACTTCTCGTATACCAAAACCACAATAAATTGGACTCATCGGGACCTTTTGCCTGTCCCCATGAGTCCGAAGTAAATTTCTGGTTTTGGATCAAACTTACAATACGTTTTAGAGTTAGAATTGGGGTTTCTTTAAGGTATGGGCATTGTTTAGTGTTAAGTTTAGGCATAAATGTTACTTTATTGAGGTTACGGTTAGGTTTAGGGTTAAGATTAGTGCAAGGGAGCATGCGATTTCTATTTTCTGTTCCTCATGAGCTGATCTGTACAAACCTGTGTGTGTGTGTGTGGATAGATGGATGTACAAACAACCTCTCACTTGCCGGTATTTTTCATCCCGCTCAGGTTCCGTATGCAGGTCATGCTGGACGGCAGGCTGTTCCCTGTCGCCGAGGCGTCCAATAAGAAGGTGGCGAAGAAGGACGCTGCCGCAGCGACCCTGAGGATCCTCCTGCGGGAGATGGAGGGGGGAGGGGTGGAGGGGGAGGAGGGGCTCACTGCCGGGGTGGACCAAGCCATGGACCCCACCTCCGACATCCCTGTAAGTGTGTGTCTGCGCTCAACCATGCGGGAGGCAAATAATGGCGTTGTGGTTGATTGTGTGTCATAAAGACAGATTTATACCCCCCCCTCCCCTCCGCCCTTCTGTCAGGAGGTAGTGGATGGCCCCCCCCAGGCCTTGTCACGCTCCCTGCCGGGGGGTAAGAACCCCGTGTCCATGCTGATGGAGTACAGCCAGCGCACTGGAAACCCCATCGAGTTTATCAACACGGGACAGGAGGGCCCGCCCCACGACCCACGGTATCCGTCCACGCCTACATCCTTCATCAGGGTCGGCCTCGGTTCTGTTGGAAGTCAGTCAATTCAGGAAATAAGCTGAAATTTCAATTCAATAATTGAAATAAATGTGGTTTTCCCAATGTCCTTCTGTGAACTGGGAAACGTTTCCATTTTTGAATTTTGAATTCAAATCACTTCCTGACTTGTTTGACTTCACTTTTCAGAATTGACCTGAACTCTGCTTCTCTCCTCCCGTCCCTCTTTGCTTTATCAGTAATTTGTGTCCTGGATGACTTCCATACTGCAGCAGTCTGCTGACTTGGTGATACAATAATACCTCTGTCTATCTCTGCATATATCTTTCCCCTAGGCACCTACTGTTCTGCAGTAATCTGATACAAGGAAGTGTGACATCTTTGGCCCCCTCTGCCCCCATCGTCAAAGTGAAGCAGATTCACTGCTCTGCACTCTGAGGGCCATGTGTGTGGTTATAGAGGGATGTCCTCTAATGTCTTTTGATGTCTGTGTTCGCCTCTCCTCTCCTCAGGTTTATGTTCAGGGTGAAGATAGGGGACAGTCTGTGTGCCGAGGCTTCTGCTCCCAGTAAGAAGGCAGCCAGGCAGCTTGCCGCCGAGGAGGCTGTCAAAGAGTTAATGTCTGACGGCAGACTGCAGCTCAACAAGGTGAATAAAGGACCCAAGGACACAGAAATATGGAAAAGAAAAGATCCGTGCACAACAACAGTAGCTTGTTTAAGGAGCAGGCTTGACTGACCTAATATAGCAGGCATGAACAGAATGTCAGGATGGTTCCAACATCCAGTTCTTAGGCAGAAGTTAACTGAAGCCTCCATTTGTCAGGTGTCTAGTTTTTTGTGGCCTCTGTAGAGGGTGAGGCATGAACAACATACAGTGGGAAATGCTAGCTAGCTGCCGTAAAAGTGAGATGAAGAGTCTAAAGAAAGGAGTGGAAAATGTGATTTGTGGCATGTCTTGCAGACTTTTCTCATTGGACTTAATGAACCGTGATGCCTCACATCACAGATGTGATGTATGTTACTCTCATCCTGCCCCCTGCCTTCTTTTATTTCCTCCTTTCTCCCACTCTCATGGCTTCTCTGCTTCTACCCTTTTTTTGTCATTGCCCCCACCCACTCTGCCTGTCTTTTCTAGCCCCAGTTCCCCCTATGTTTGTCTGGTGATGAGGGGGGCTTCATGCCCGCCTGCCCCTCCTTGCCCCCCCTGACAGCTGAGGAGCTGCGTTCGGCCCATGAGGCAGGGGTCGGTGACCTCATCAGTCACCTGAACAACAACGCCGTGTCGGGCCTGCTGGAGTACGCCCGGGCCAGGGGCTTCGCTGCAGAGATACGTCTGGTCGGCCAGTCGGGGCCTCCACATGAACCCAAGTCAGTACGCCCACACACAAACACCAACTAGAGTGTCGGACCATGGGAATCCTGGAGCTCATAGTGACGTCTACATACTTATGAGACCACAGTCTGTAGGGACCGTGCACTTTTAAATTCCCAACCGAGCTCTGCATGTACGTCTCCCATTCAACTGAATGTGATGGCCGATGGATGCTTCAGCCAAGCTGAGAGTTCTGAAGCTATAACGCCAGCCGACAACAGTGTTAGGGAATGTTACTTTTCAAAGTAACAGTTACTAGTTACATCTACACTTGCTGTAGAAACTAAGGCGTTAAGTTACTAAGTTACTTTAAGTGAAGTCCTTTGATTCTCTATTCTTGTGTTGGCCACTTATGTGCAAAAGGCAGAGATATAATGGGATGTCGTATAACTGCGTAGTCAGTGTCACTCAACTGCATATATCATTATCAGTCTGTACAGCATGAGCCGCCAATCCTATTATCTTAAGTAATCAAATACCATTATGACAGATAATATTTACGTTTCGTTCCTTATTCAAGAATCTCTTAAATCCCTAAAACGTTTTGTCTTGCAAGTGCCTCCACATTGTCATACCAGGCTTATTATACAGCCCGTAAGTACAGATTTCAATACTACATAGATCCAAAAATACCAACTGTAGTATTGTACACGGATAAACGTAGCTTCTCAAAAAGAAAACGGCATTTTGAAATCTCTTTGCAATAATGTGCATAATCCATTAATGTTTCATGAATTTTTTTTCAGAGGTGAATGATTACTTAATCTGTTTTTGAAATGTATAGAAACAGGACATGTATTTAGATATTAATTTACTATAACCTATACGTGACAAAAGAAAATGTTTTGCTGCTTATAAATGACTACTATTAAACCCCTTATAACACCTCTCATATAAAAATTCAATATGGGCTACATAAAGTTTATTAACAGATTAAAAACGTTCTCTTGTGAATCCCAAACAAGCCTGCTGCCCTATGATCTTTATTTACGTGCCCTCCTTAATCATTAGTTGTTAATATTATAGCCCTGAAGTGGCAGCTATGTGTTCCTTCGGATTAAACAATTGTTTGCCTGGAAACAGAGGATGATTTGGGATCAACTTTTATTGTCTTAACAGGCGAGTTCCCAACAGGCAAGTTGATTCAGCTAAACATAACAGCAACTGCGATGATTGTTTATAATGAGTGGGTAATAACGATGTAGTCAATAGTAAACTGCTTCCCAACCCAGGATCGTGAAGCTCAGCCGAGCTCTGACTTCCGCTGCACAAATCGCTAGTCGGTGCTGCATATCGTTTTGAAATGAATGGCAGCTGGGAGAGTGGCTTTGGTAGGTGTATCATGTCCTTTATCTGGGAGAGCTGGTGCTGTTATATTTGCGTCCTTTGTTGCCACTTGCTGGAGAAAAGTAATGCTACATAGGTTATACTGAGGGAAATTGAGTAACGTGTTATTTTTTTGAAATTATGACTACAAAGTGGTTACTTAGATTAAATAACACATTATGTTACTAAGTCTGACTACTGTAGCATGTTACCTAGCAACACGTTGCCCCCAACTCTGGCTGACAAATATTCCAGAAGCGGCTGTATAGACGTGGTTTCGAAATCTGTGTTTAACTTTCCCATTTCCCCTTTCTTAGGTTCACATACCAGGCTAAACTAGGGGGGCGTTGGTTCCCCCCTGTTTGTGCATCCAATAAGAAGCAGGGGAAACAGGAAGCAGCTGACGCAGCTCTGAGGGTTCTGATTGGAGAGGCTGAGAAGGCTGCCCGTACCGGTGAACTAACCCCTGCTGAGGTAAATGTATTACCACTCTGTTACCGTTCTGTGTTTCTGAACTCATGTTCTGCCGTAACCTCCTGTTGTGAATGCTGGGCAATGTGTTTTCTGTCTCCAGCTTCCCCTGAGTGGCGGAACCATCCATGACCAAATCGCCATGCTGAGTCACCAGCGCTTCAACGCCCTCACCACACGCATACAGCACAGCCTCCTGGGAAGGAAGATTCTCGCCACCATCGTCATGAAGAGGGGGGAGGGGCTGGGCACTGTGGTCAGCTTAGGAACAGGTGTGTTGGCGCTCTGGAGATTTGTTAGCCAAAACTGTTGTAATGACCACTGGCTCCCAGCTGAAATATGTTTTTGGGGATGTTTGTTACGGTTTTGGATTATTTTGCTGATTGAGTGAGGTTTCAAAATGTGTTTAGCCTCCTAAAATAGGTGTCATGCTGTGAAAGAGGTGACCTATGTTCCTGCCTGAGCTGTGTGGGTTTGCCACAGTTGCACAGAGTAGAAATTTTAACTTGACTGATTTTGCTTTGCTAGTTTGCCTTACAGGGAAGATCGAAAAAGTACGGTATCAAATACATACTTGATCCTATACTGTCAATATTCAGAGGGTGTGGCAGGCTCTAAACATTTGATAGAATGTAGGCCAGCATTAAGCACCATGTAAAGGCCCCTTTAAAATGCATCATGTAAATCAAAAGCTATTTCTATATGAACATTCTATGGAATTTGCTGCACTAGTGTTGTTTGTACAGCCTAAATTATGCTCCATGTTAGTGAGAATGTATCTTTTACAAAAAATCCATTGGTCCGACAGTTGACACATTAACAAGCTGATGATTAAACAGCGTGATCATTACACAGAAGCGCCTTGTGCTGGGGACAATAGAAGGCCACTTAAAAAAACAATGCTTCAGGTGTTGTATGTTTTGAGGAAGCATGCCGTTGGCGTGCTGACTGAAGAAATGTCCATCAGAGCTGTTTCCAGAGAATTTAATATTCATTTCTCTACCATAAGCCTCCTCCAACATCGTTTTAGAGAATTTGATCAAACACCCAACCGGCCTCAGAACTGCAGACCAGGTGTAATCAAGCCGGCCCAGGAACATATTCGCTCTTTCCATAACCTCATGTCCCTGCATGCTAGTGTACAGCCCCATGTCAGGGATCTGTACACAATTCCTGAAAGCTGCCAATCTCCCATACTGTATACTCTCCAAGCATATCACCCATTCAGCATGTTTGGGATGCTCTTGATCTATCTGTGACCTACAGTTGCACATTTCTATTCCCAGGCACTTTATTTGTTTACTCAGTAAAATATTTGAAATTGCTGCATGTTCCAGTCTTACAAATATGTAGGGCGTGCTGTTTTGCATGTCTGAATATGCCAGGGAATTAAAGCCTTTCGTAAGGATTTGGTCTGAACATTGAGACAAAATAATGATCCTTTTGTTTGTCTTCTCAGGAAATCGGTGCGTTAAAGGGGAGGAGCTGAGTCTTAAAGGGGACACTGTTAATGACTGCCATGCCGAAATCATCTCCAGGAGAGGATTTCTCAGGTAGTAAATATAACAAATGCTCCTTTATGTGTTCTTCCATTCGCCTCCCTATTTATTCTCTGATCCCATTCCCTTTATCTTCCTTTGAATCTGTCTTTATAACTCCTCCATGCCCGACTCAAATCTCTACATCACTGTATCCCTCTACACTGCAGTATGTGAGCTACGATGGCAGTACTTGTGTGTTATATATTGACACAGGTGTGTGTTGCGTTTAGAGTGGCAGGTCCTCTGGTCTCCCTTCTCTTTGTCACATTAGTCTGAATCATATAATATAAATCCGGATTCTGACATTAACCGGTCATTTAGTTTTTCCCTGACTGTCTGGCTCTTTCTCAATAGGTTTTTGTATGCAGAGTTGCAGAAGCACTGTGAAGGATCAGATGACAGTATATTTGAGCCGGCCGAGGATAACAAGCTCCGGATCAAACCCGACACCACCTTCCATCTCTACATAAGGTGAGCCTATGGAAGATGTTTTTCCCTCGCTTCCCCTCCCTGGTTTCTTCCTCTCTGGACCCTGGAGCTGAATTAGGCCACACCCACTCCATTCTGGCTGTTTTGGTTAATGACATTTTCCTGTCCACACATGTTTTTAAATCCACATGCATCCGCCCTCATCAGTACTGCTCCGTGTGGAGACGGCGCACTGTTCGATAAGTCTTGCAGCGAGGATGCGGGGGACGGGCAGGGTCACCAGCCACTGTTTGAAAATGCCAAGCAGGGAAAGCTACGCACCAAGGTGGAGAATGGTGAGTTCCCACCGCCAGACACCATGTACAGGACATGGAAGCATGAAGGACCCCTGTGTTGCTGAAGAACATTTAGACCGAAGCTGGGCCGTGAGGTTGTGTTTCTGTGTATTTGGAGACTGAAGCTGAGCAATGAGGTTGTGTTTCTGTGTATTTGGAGACTGAAGCTGAGCAGTGAGGTTGTGTTTTTGCGTATTTGGAGACTGAAGCTGAGCAGTGAGGTTGTGTTTTTGCGTATTTGGAGACTGAAGCTGAGCAGTGAGGTTGTGTTTTTGCGTATTTGGAGACTGAAGCTGAGCAGTGAGGTTGTGTTTTTGCGTATTTGGAGACTGAAGCTGAGCAGTGAGGTTGTGTTTTTGCGTATTTGGAGACCGAAGCTGAGCAGTGAGGTTGTGTTTCTGTGCGTGCAGGTGAGGGTACCATTCCGGTGGAGTCATCGACCATCGTACCGACCTGGGATGGCATCCAGCATGGCGAGCGTTTAAGGACTATGAGCTGCAGTGACAAGATTCTCCGCTGGAATGTCCTGGGTCTACAGGGAGCCCTGCTGTCCCACTTTATTCAACCCATCTACCTGGCATCCATCACCCTGGGTAGGGAGGGAGGGAGGGAGGGGTGGTCATGGTTAGGACTAACTTCCTCTGGAAGTTAAATACAGATCTTATTCCCAAACACACATATTATGTAGCACATATTCCCAGACAATCCCTGTTTGACCATCCAGAATTTCTGCATTTTGCCTCTGTCTTAGAGCGCATTTTCTCCCCAGACAATCCCTGTTGGATCTGTTTGCCTCTTATTCCCCCCTCTGATAGACCCATGTATGATGGAAATAACCCTGTAAGGCAAAAATTCGCTCACAAAAGCATTTCTTTCCCCCTTGTCTTCTCTCTCGGTCGGTCGCTCCCCCCCACACCTCACATGCTCTTTTCTGTCTGATGTTTTTCCCTCCAGGCTACCTGTACAGTCACGGTCATTTGACGCGAGCTGTGTGCTGTCGATTGGCCAGAGACGGTGAAGCCTTCTCTAAGAGTCTTCCTGCTCCGTACACACTCAACCACCCTGAGGTAATCGCACAGACACCCAGTGGAAACCGACAGAGGAATCCCAGTGGTTTCTCTCCCTGTCTCTTAACTGGCTTCTATTTCAGACAGACAGATGTTGCTTTATGCCGTTTGGTACTGCTGATTCACATGAACGTTCCTCTTCCTCCCTCAATCCCTCTGCCCATGTACTCCTTTGATCCCTCCCTCTCCCCCATTCCTCCAATCCTTCTGTCTCCTGTCATCTCTCCCTCGCCTCTGTCTCTTGGGTCATCCAGGTGGGCAGGGTGAGTGTCTATGACTCAACCCGTCACACAGGGAAGACCAAGGAATCCAGTGTGAACTGGAGCCATCCGGACCACATCACCGTGGAGGTTCTGGACGGGACCAAAGGCAAACTGGATGGGTAAGTACCATTCACCACGTAAGATCATACCCTCAGACCTGGATCAACTGCCTCTTCGGATGTCCCGACCAGCATTACAGAATAATCCAAATGTTTCTCACACACCATTTTATGGTCACTACCTTTGAGTCTATTAATTTAGTCTTTTAGTCATTTCTTCTAATTCAAATGGAGAAAACAAGTACATACTTAGTCATTTTGTGTGTTCCTAAATCCCTGTTGTCCTCCCTCTAGTCCAAAACTAGATGTGTCGCGGGTTTCCAAGTCAAACATTTTCCGTCAATTCCGGTCACTATGCCAACAATGCGGGCGCCAGGACCTGCTGGCTCTTCCATCTTACGCCCACGCCAAGATGGCCGCTACCTCCTTCCAGGTCGCCAAGCAGCAGTTCTTCGACGCCCTGGGTAGCCATGGTTACGGCGCCTGGATTGGCAAGCCACTGGAAGAGAAGAGTTTTGACGAAGGGGCGGGCTCTGACGGCCACGGTGCAGGAAGTGTTGCAAGTAGCAACCAGGGATACAACAGCAACAATAACTATGGAAGCACAACCACTGACTATAACAGCAGCCAGTGGGGGAGTAGTGTATACACCCAGGCCATGTAGGGAGGGGGGGAGAGTGAGGGGGAGGGTGCATGAGCATGGACGTCCAATATATAGATTAAGGAAGTAGTAGGTCTGAGTACTGTATCTTCTGGTAGAGGTCAGACTGATGGGTAAAGGGACAGACATCCTGAGGGGAGGGAGACGAGCACGGGTGGGGTACAAGCGTGGGGGGGGTGGGGGGGGAGTCATTCAGCTGCAGGAGAGATGGAGGGAGAAGGGGTTGCCACTGCTTTCCAAAACAGAATATACAGCATACAGAAAATACAAGTGACGACAGGATAGAATTGCACTAAAAGAGAGGCGTTTAATAGACACACTGGCATTCAGAGCAGCACAGCATGCGCTCCGGTTCCAAAGTCAGGCCACCCCTGTAACAGAAGCCTCAGTCTACCATAACAATACCCAAAGGCTGCCCGCCCATCTCACACAACACAACCCCCTCTTCCTCCAGCTCACCCTGACGCCCTACACCCGACCCTCTCATACTCACCAGCCAGCCATTTATCACGCATGACTTATAAAACCTGTACTTATCAGGCTGAGCATGGATAGTAGTGATCACACTTTATATATATTTAAACCAGCCGTGTAACGTTTAGCTACTCCCCCACCTAGTAGCCCTCTCTTGACACGTAATGCTATGGCTCCGTTTGCAGGGCGCCGCCGGGTCATCCCATAATTTCTCCTGACTGGAACATAGATTTGCTGATGTTGACTTGTTAGCCTAGATCATTAATCCTTTTGTTATTCTGGTGTCCTGTAATGTGTATCTCTATTGTTCCTGAGTTCTGGGGTACATTCACCCGTGGGCCACGTCAGGAAGGACAACGGTGACGCTCACGTCCGTACTGTTCACAGCAACTTGTTCCCATTTTGGGGGGGGTTGGATTAGTGGTCGCTAGTCGTATCCGTGGGAGATGAAAAAAGGGGCGATGTACTTGGTGCTCTTGTCCTTTCTAGCGTGGCCAAATAGTGGCTACCAGTTTTGAGGTGGAATGTGTGGAAGATGGATTAGTTTTTACGTTTTAGTTGAGTCTTATCAAATACATTCAAGGGTGAAGCAATATATACATCATGTACATACAAATACATAAACACACAGATAGATATACAATAATGGATGTTTGTGTAGCGAATGTATATATGTCTGTGTGTGTATGTATATGTATATATTATGTATATATTTTGTAAGTCATGCCTAAAATTGATTTTCTATTGAATATTTTTTTGAAATGTTTTAACAAGTGAAAGATGGAAAGCATTCTTTTTTTTCTATGGATGGAATCTCTGTAAAAAGTTTTAAGCGATAATAAATACCAGACTTGTAAAAGCTGAGATTAGTGTATTGGCTTTCTCATTTCCTAATTTGGGTACCGACCAGCCTTACAGCATCCAGCAGTTTAACCGCACCAGGTTAACATGCGTATTGGAAAATGGCTCATTATCTGTGTTGCTGCTCCTGTTCGTTGATGTGCAAGTGTTCTGGCTTTGGTCCTGTTCACTCAATGGTATGATTCATACTAAAAAAGGAGTGTGTGTGTTTGGGCTTTCAAGTGACTCCTTAAGGACAGTCCATCACCAGTATCTTGGTATTCTCTGAACTGAATGTTGTCAAGTTAAGCTGGGGGATTATGTAAGTCTGACTAGAAGAAAGCGGTGGCTGTTTACAGACTGGAACTGGAATTTATTAAGAATTGCTGTTGTTTAGTTTCTTCATTTGCATTTTTCATCTCGTTTCCTTCCACTTCTGAAAAGTTCAATGTCTAACTGGGATGGTCAGCCTGTTAGTCATTGTGGTTTATGCGATGTACAATACCTGACCATTGAAGGAAAGACCTAGCTATATTTAAAAGGTGGTTTAGGTTTAATTGAATTGAGACCCTCTAGGCAAGACAGAAGAATGTTTCAATACCATTATTCACCACCAGATAGAGCCCTGTCCCCAGTAACCTCAAGACCAGATGGTGTGTGTGAGTACCTCTGAGGCTCAGTCTGTGATCCAGCTCTAAACTCTCACTTGTGGACATCTATGAGGCTTTTATTGTTATACATTGTGTCTCACACCTGGTCCATCATCAAACAAAACGGTTGGTGATTCTAATCCCTGAATCAAAGGAGGTAATGTGTTGATTTTCCCTTGAGCAAATCACCTGACCTTCCTCAAAGGTTGCCGCCAATAATTGCTGTGACAATATCAGATGGTGTCTCTGGCATTTGGGATATGCTTACGTGTGTGTTTCTGTGCAACTACAAATAGATGTGTCCCAAACTGACCTATGAGAATGCTGTCAAATCCTCTCAGATATCAAGTGGTTACGGGGTCGTTTTAGATCTTAGTCCCAGGTGATGTAATGTGTGTTGGAACCGAGTCTGTCTAAGACATCTTAATATGATGTCTGGCTTCCCATATTCTTTGCTGCACCTCTTTGTTTCTTCTCTGCAGGGACTCTGGATTTGAACTCAGGATTCCCTAAACACAAATATCATCTGATTGATCCCAGAAACCACTGGATTCCGTAGGATTGGTCCTGCAAAACAATGGTTTGGCCCAGAGCCAGAACAGGGGGTAAAGCGACCTTAAGTCAAAGGTATGTTCTTTTGGGTGAGACAATACCTGGACCATATTGTCGGCCTATCAATACAATCCGATCTTGCCATGTACCAAAGTCTTATCTGATTCTGTTTTAAATCATTTAAACATATTTCATAATATCACTACCAATTAGTGCCCTATAACAAATGAAAATGTTTTATTGGCAGATACTGCTTCTGATTTCTGGTTGGTGTATATGTGCCCCTGCCAGCCAGTCTGTTCAGTTTTTTTATCTGGCACCATGACCCAAGCTTCAATGGGAAAAATGTGCCTAGTGAATGTCTCCTGTGCTCACATGTCAAGCATGGGTGTGGTTTTATCTCCAACCCAATCTTTTGACCTGTCATTTGGATTCATTCTGTCAATCAATCATTCCATTCCAATCAGTCACCTTCCGAGGAGGGAATAATGAAAGGAATACAGAGAACAGGGAGAAAGTGCAGGGGGTTCCACAGTGAAATATAAGTTCAGACCCAGTGGCTTATATCGATGCACTCAGAAATAAATTAGAGGAGGGAAGGAGGGAATACAAAGAGAGAAATTGCCAGAAAAACTAAGTTATAAGAAGAGAGAAGAGAGCGGAAGTGTGTTCTTGTCATTGGCCACAGGGGTGAATACTGTAATAGAGGTATTGCTTTGTAGGAAACTTAAGATGACAGGAGAGGAAGACTGAGTCCACATGTACAGAATTTTTATATAAATGTGTGTACCAAATCCTCTTCACGAATAGTAAAACAGTCTGGTTTTGGCTTGGGGGTTAAGGTTTAGGAGTTAGGGTTAAGGTAAGGATTGTTAAAACGAGTCCCCACCAGGATAAAATAACTCTAAAGAGTCTGTTAACGTCACCCACTGCCTAAAATGTTCAGAAACAAAGTGTCATTTCACCTTGAGATTAAATGTTTTGGACCTGAAAAGTTAGGTTGCAAACTTTATCAACTTGAAGTATGTACAATTCTCAGATACTCATGGACATGTCCTGACACACAAAACATTTTAGCAAACATTTGCTTTGAGAATTCCTTCCAAGTAATTGCATTTGCCGTTACTTTGGGCAGAGGATGTGTTATAGAGAAATAAATCCAATTCAATTTCAAATGTTCAGTAGTGACAGCATTTTTTCAATGGCATTTTTCGAGCGTAGCTTTGCCATTGACAAAATACTTTCCAAAAGAATAATGATACATTAAATGTGTCCATGTAACTGCTGTAAGTGTCAGTGTCTTTTTTTTCCCACCCAAACAGCTACAAACTCATTCTGCTTGAAATGTGTAAGATTCTGTCAGATTCTTATCCAGGGGCTTGAGACATTTGGACACATTTACTGCATTGTATCAGAGTTTACACAATTGTCAGTATTCCCTCTTAAGTACATTTCTTTTTATCAAATAAAGCTCTTCTGGCTGTTAGCTCACAAATTAGCAGAAACAGCCAATCGCAATTCAGTTGTAAACTCAGTGAAGTAGCTGTCAGTATTGCTATAAAGAAAGAGAAACAAACTATAATTTCTCAATTATTTTAGATACCCTTTGAAAAGGTAAGGTTTCAGAGTTTCCAAAAATCTGCAGTATTACTGTTCAAGCATGCAAACTAACAGGGATATAAACAAATGTGCTCTTAGAGCATATTGAACATTTCTGGGATTCTTTTATTCTCATGAAACACGGGACCAACAAAATGTGGGTTAGTATTTTTGAAAGTGTAAAATATTTCACAAACACTTCATTTTTTAAACTTGACCTTGTCTTTTTGCATTTCATGTTTAGACAATTGCAGGGCAGATAGAATGATTGTGCACACACTGATCACAGAATAGGCATGTCCTAACAGAAGCCTACTAGATTGCTATCATTTTTTGGGTATGGTATGCTTGGTTCTGCCAACACCCTTCCCTAGAATCAGCCAAGTCAGCTTCTCTAGACTCCCACTGGAAATTACTGCTTGTTTACTGCCTTGGAGAAATTATAAAAATATTTGGTAATGTTTAAGTGGCTGTTGTTTATCTGCTAGTTTAATTTGCTAAGGAAGCTAGCTGGTTATGTGGTTAGCCAGTTTGACTGCTACAACCCTAGCTGGCTGGCTATACATTAAACAAACTTCTTTCTGCTTTTAGTGGCCTGCTCTCTGCAGTTTAGCTGACTTGCTAACATTAGCTACCTAACTTATTTAGCACAAGGCATCTGTACAAATGTGTTTCATACATGGCTGGTGAATTAATGAACTTTGTGTTTAATAGTTTATTGTCTCCTGTTTACTTTGTTTTGCTTTAATGGGCATTTAAGGACATCATCTATTTGGTCACTGTGGGTCACCATGGCTAATAATTATCAGGGATGAAGGAGTAATAATTATCAGGGACGAAGGAGTAACTGGCAATATTGCTGTCTTATGTGCTTGTGATTATCCTATATTACAGTATAAAACAGAAACAGGTAGCATAAGGAGGTACAGCTCTCATCACACACTTGCTATCTTGTTACCTTCAGAAGGAACAACTAGTTAGTTACAACATCTTGTGGCCTTATGGACAGAAACGTTTGAGAAAACAGGCAATTTTGAGTAATTTGCGTCACGTTCTCTCTTTCCCTTCCTGGGTCTAATGTGCCCTTTGTTTTTCTCAGTGACTGGCATAACGATTGTAGCAGGTGGAGAACAAGGTCCTGGTAGATACAGGATAAACGCAAGATGACATACAAGGTAGTAGTCATGGTAGGCCTAATTACTGTGCACCTGCTAGTCCTCCACCATTTTTACTGAATTAGTAAGCTGCATTTCTAAACAACGGTTTTATAAGAAAATCATTTTAATTGTGAATTTTTTGACGGCCGTGTTAAGTGTAAATATGTTGTAATGGTTCTATTCTTTTACTCTTGTTTCAAATGTTGTCCTCATTAGTGTAGGGACGCTATAATAAAATGTATGTCGGATATTTGTGTGGTCATACACGCAAGCTGTTACCAACCTACAGCACAAGTGCAGAGTGATGTATACAGACCACCAATGTGTTGAACACGCCAGCATTTACAAACTCCACCCATAGTTCAGGGGACACGCACATTTCGTAACCCATGGTTACCCATTTGTGCAAACTGAAAAATTAAGGAAAACACCCACAATGATTTATTATTTTAGTTCATACCTAATATTAATCAAATTATGTCCATACATTTTTGCCTAGTCTTCCTACTGCAGAGAGATATTTCAAAATATTTAATACTGAAGGGCTTCTATTCTGCCCTCAGCCTGCTTCACCCTGTTGGAAAACCTCTGGACAAACGCCCCCATCAAGTGCAGTGGCCAGTGCAGTGTCATTTACAGATACAATGGGGCAAAAAAGTATTTAGTCAGCCACCAATTGTGCAAGTTCTCCCACTTAAAAAGATGAGAGAGGCCTGTAATTTTCATCATAGGCACAATTCAACTATGAGAGACAAAATGAGAAATAAAAATCCAGAAAATCTCATTGTAGGATTTCTCATGAATTTATTGGTAAATTATGGTTGAAAATAAGTATTTGGTCAATTACAAAAGTGAATCTCAATACTTTGTTAAATACCCTTTGTTGGCAATGACAGAGGTCAAACGTTTTCTGTAAGTTTTCTGAAGGTTTTCACACACTGTTGCTGGTATTTTGGCCCATTCCTACATGCAGATCTCTAGAGCAGTGATGTTTTGGGGCTGTCGCTGGGCAACACGGACTTTCAACTCCCTCCAAAGATTGTCTATGGGGTTGAGATCTGGTGACTAGCTAGGCCACTCCAGGACCTTGAAATGCTTCTTACAAATCCACTCCTTCGTTGCCCAGGCGGTGTGTTTGGGATCATTGTCATGCTGAAAGACCCAGCCATGTTTTATCTTCAATGCCCTTGCTGATGGAAGGAGGTTTTCACTCAAAATCCCACGATACATGGCTCCATTCATTCTTTCCTTTACACGGATCAGTCGTCCTGGTCCCTTTGCAGAAAAACAGCCCCAAAGCATGATGTTTCCACCCCTATGCTTCACAGTAGGTATGGTGTTCTTTGGATGAAACTCAGAATTCTTTCTCCTCCAAACATGGTGAGTTTTTACCAAAAGGTTCTATTTTGGTTTGATCTGACCATATGACATTCTCCCAATCCTCTTCTGGATCATCCAAATGCTCTCTAGCAAACCTCAGACGGGCCTGGACATGTACTGGCTCAAGCAGGGGGACACGTCTGGCACCGCAGGATTTGAGTCCCTGGCGGCGTAGTGTGTTACTGATGGTAGCCTTTGTTACTTTGGTCCCAGCTCTCTGCAGGTCATTCACTAGGTCCCCCCGTGTGGTTCTGGGATATTGCTCACCATTCTTGTGATCATTTTGACCCCACGGTGTGAGATCTTGGGTGGAGCCCCGGATTCAGGGAGATTTTCAGTGGTCTTGTATGTCTTCCATATTCTTATAATTGCACCCACAGTTGATTTCTTCACACCAAGTTGCTTACCTATTGCAGATTCAGTCTTCCCAGCCTGGTGCAGCACTTCAATTTTGTTTTTGGTGTCCTTTGACAGCTCTTTGGTCTTGGACATAGTGGAGTTTGGAGTGTGACTGTTTGAGGTTGTGGACAGGTGTCTTTTATACTGATAACAAGTAAAAACAGGTGCCATTAATACAGGTAACGAGTGGAGGACAGAGGAGCCTCTTAAAGAAAAAGTTACAGGTCTGTGAGAGCCAGAAGTCTTGCTTGTTTATAGGTGACCAAATACTTATTTTACCAAGGAATCTACTAATAAATTCATAAAAAATCCTACAATGTGATTCTCTGGATTTTCTTCTTCTCATTTTGTCTCTCATAGTTAAAGTGTACCTATGATGAAAAGTACAGGCCTCTTTCATCTTTTTAAGTGGGAGAACTTGCACAATCGGTGGCTGACTAAATACTTTTTTGCCACACTGTATCTATTCTTACCTTATTGGAAGTGCAGGTAGTTTAGTGAATTAATTGCTTATTAATTTATACAAAACATGCTTACATTGTTTGCTATTGCCAGCTTCTAGTCACCAATCTAGTAGTGAAGCTGTACACTAGATAGAAGAAGACAAGTCATGCGCAGCCGACAGGATTTGTGAAAAGTGAAAATCTGTGGGAAAAAAGTGAAGAAATGTGAAAAGAGGAAAGTTTGAGAGGTGCTGGATCCTGTTCCAGCAGGATCAAATAAATCACTGCTAGTTACCATACAAAGTTATACTAGCTAGTAGCTTCCTGACATCAGTATTTGCATGCCAGATCTATGTGTGCGCTTTATGAGGAGTTAGGCCAAATGACTTGTATTTAGTTGATGATTGGATGCTACAGAACGCAGTGTTTGATGGGATAAGTAGTTAATTTTCCCACTCACTGTCCAAAAGGTACACAGTCTTGTATCCCTTACCTTTTTCCAAAATATCAACATTTTGCAATAGTGATTTCTGAGCATTGAAGGTCATCGTTCACTTGATCACATTGTGGACTGATGGATTAATCATTGCAAACATCCATTACCAGTCCTCTTATGAAACATCTATGGTAAAAATGAATGGATCATGTGACCCATGGAAACAAAATGAGGAAATACGGGCGGTCAACAATTTCCAAGTCTATTCCCCAGGCCTAGCGGCAAGCTAGGCCTGGTTTAAGAGGCTAGGGTTTTTGCGCTCATTAGCATTACACTGTGAGAAACCACCACTTTTTGTAATTTATTTATCAGATGGCTTCAAAAAGAGTGCTGCGCGGTTTCATGTGTTCTAATGTATGACATGATGTTGACTGGAATCAGGTGATTTTCATTTATTACATTTATTTATACTTATTGTTTGTTTTTCTGAAACCGTTCATGAAAAATGTTGACTTATGTTTTTTAATTTTCTCCTGATTTTAAGTTTTTATTTTGGCAGAATTCCCTTGTACCACATCTGGGAGCTGTACCTGGGAAACAGGCTTCTTTGATTTGTGATTGCATGGTAAGCTTCTGGTGTGATGGGTTCGGGATCTAGTGATGATTGCTTTGCAGTTGCATGCAAATATTACACTCCCTGCATCACTTAAATGTGCTTGGTGAATCACCCAGATGAGATACATGCTTTTTCCTTTGTTATATTATTCATTTTAAACAATTCAAGTACTGATTTTTTTTCTTCATATAATAAACCCCTCTATGTTGGCAATTTGACCCAAACACTCTAACTGTTATTTTGTTTATTGAGTATATCTGTGTTGATATGGTTCATAGTAAGGTTCACCCTTTTCTTAGTTCTATTTGGGGTGGTGTTGTCTGAACGCTGGTACATGTCACACAAAGTTGTGCCAAAGTCATTCAACTGATTATACCTTCTAGTAAGTGTTAGGTTATTGGGTAACTCCTTGCCACCTCAAATCACACATGCAAAAATAAATCAGTAAAATAAGCTGTCAGTTTAGTGTGATTACAGATTCAGGGCAAAACAATTATTAGTAAAATAGCTGCAAGCTGTAATTAATGTGTTCACAGGATAACAGTCACCATAAGTTGTATTAGTGGAAGACTGACGGTTTCACAGGCTAACTAAGGCATTTGAAGGATTAGGAGAGATATAGCAAAATGGGGTTTGATAATGTACTGTATGGAAGCCTTCCTTACTAAATATAGCACAGATTTTCCCCAGTGGCAACCCTTACCAGATCTCACAGTACCACTGATTTATTGCTGATAGTTGGTCATTTATCCATTTAAGGAGAATGCATTTGCAGGCAACACCTTTTCTGGGGGGAGCGTGAGCTGTGCTGCACAGAGACGGACAGAGAGAAGAAAATCACATACATTTTTTTGTCATGTACATATAATAGTTATATGACAAATATTGCCAATTACATGCCATGGAACTTAATTAAACAAGGCCCCAACATAGGAGTTATAAAATGTAATAATTGGATGTATGTAGAGAGATTTCTTCTTTTTACACTCTGTTTGGATGAAAAGTGTTTAAAAGAAAATTATGTGAGATTCAGAATAAAGAACTTTGTTTGTTTTCAGCTTTAAATGTACTATGTGATGTTTTGTCTTTGTACTGGGCCTGTGTTTTCTGTAATGTGTCTTGTTTGATGTTTTGTGTGGACCCAAGGAATAGTGGATTCTTCTGGCAATAGCTAATATGGATCCTTAAATCTGAATCTTAAATATTGTCTTGGATTTGTAATGTCTACTTTGTTTCCGAAAAAAGGTTTATTTTGAAGATTGAGTAATACAGTTTTATAATTGTGCTTTCATCTGGTACTCCAGAAATGTCTATCATGAGGGGATGTATTTTTGTTGTCTTTGAAGTATGGGAAATTTGCTTTTCTGCATTGTATAACTAATTCATATTAGGATGTTTGTAGATGTTCTAACATATTGGCGCATTTTATATTGTTTAGTTCTACTGTTTGGTTATCAAATCATATATCAGAGTCCCATCCAATCAAAGTGTAAATATAACAAAACAGTTGGGATTACTACACTAGCGAGGATCACCCCCCTCATGAGCAAACATATAAACATGCTAATTTTGGCCTAGAGGGGTTAGGGTTTAGGTTAGCTGTTAAGGGTTAAAGTTAAGGCATTTGGCAAAATATGATTTTGAATGGGAATTATTTCTTGTCACCCCAAAAGGATAGCAAATCCTGAAGTGTGTGTGCGTGCGTGCGCATTTGTGTAGATGAGAGAATCTGTCATTGTCGCTTCACTAAGAGGTTGCAGACAGCTGACTAAGACTACTGGATGTAGCACTGTCAGACAGACACACCACCCCCATGTCCCCTCACACCATCTCCTCCTGTCTGATGCTGACACTGCAATATACATGTTACACTTCTGAACTCCTTAAATACTTCAAAATATCAACAGTTAGAGGTGCACTCACATTTCCAGCAAGTGGCCATGGCAACTTTCCTTTAGATTGTAAATTTTCCTCAGCATATACACAAGTACACACTCACCATTCTACAGGGATATATGGGCTGTATATCCCCATAACCAATTGTGTCTATTCTTGTACTACACTATTAGAATAATGGGAGGTGAGTAGAACCATTAGAAGGTTCTTACTTTTTTCCCTATTGATATTGCAGAGGGTTTTTACCTAGAGCTATGTTGTGTGCTGCAACAAGTGGGTGCACTACGTACTGTTCCAAATAGGGACTTCTTGTTAGGCCAGGGAATAGTGGTGTTACGACTGTAAGGTCCTCTTGACAGGTTCAGGTCAGGCAAGTTGGCTTGCCAATCACTGTAATTCCATGAGCAGCAAATTAGTTACCACTCATTTTGGCACTCTGGGCAGGTGCCAAGTCCTGCTGGAAAAGGAAACCTGCATCTCCATAAGGCTTGTCAGCAGTTGGAATCATGAAGTGCTCAATTGACTGCATTGACTCTGGACAGTGGATGAACACCAACAGATGACATGGCACCCAAATCATCACTTACTGAAAACTACACTATGGTCTTGAAGAAACCTGGATTCTGTGCCTCTCTGCTCTTCCTCCAGACACTGGGTTCTTGATTTCCAAATTAAATGCATCATTTTCTTTCAACTGGAGCAAGGACTTTGAACCACTGAGCGACAGTTCAGTTCCTTTTCTCTTTCAGCCAGTTAAGACGCTTCTGACATTGTCTCTGGTTCAGGAGTGGCTCGACACGAGGAATGCAACACTTGTAGCCCATTTCCTGGACACGTCTGTGCATGGTGGCTCTTGATGCACTGACTCCAGCCTCAGACCATTCCTTGTCAAGCTCCTCAAAATCCTTGAATTGACCTTGCTTTCTAATCCTCTCAAGAATGCAGTCATACCTGTTGCTTGTACAACTTTTCCTACCCCAATTTTCACTTCCAGTCAACATTCCATGAATATGATTTGATACAGCACTCTGCGAACAGCAATCCCTTTCAGCAGTGACCTTCTGTGGCTTACCCACCTTGTGGAGGGTGTCAATTAGTAAGTCCGCAGTCTTACCCATGATTGTGGTTGTGTGTACTGAAGGCTCAGTGAGTTAATTAGCAGACTTTTCAGGTCAACATTTCTGTATTGTAAATGTTTTCGAATATTTTTAGATACTGGATTTTTTATTTCCATGAGCTGCAAGCTATAATCATCAAGATTGACACAAAAAACACTGTGTTATAAATCTTGAATATATGGTGTCCCTTTTGGTTTGAGTTAGGGGGGGAAATGAAGTAATCCATTATATTCAAATTCTTGGAGATGCACCTGTACATAAATAATGTTTAAAACCAAAACAGCTATATTGCAACAAAAAATTTGAGTGTCAGATTCTGCAAGAAAGTAATTAATTGCCATGTGGAAACTTTGCTTATCTCCACCTTGTTGGTCCTCTGAAAGATATTTGCAGCCATGGGCAAAAGATCTGTCATGATTTTGCGATGGGAATCCACCAAATAGACTTGCTCTACAGAAGATGAAAGAAAGGGAGTAAACCATTACTGATACCAAAGTGCTAGTCAAGGAAAATAATTCAAACCCCTCACCAGTTACGTAATTTTGCTGAATTACAGATGGCACACTGAATGTTATTATCGTTGATATTTTATTTTTAAACACTGACACTCAATATCAGTTTTTAAAAGGTTTTATTTTGGGAAATTATAGTTTATGCCACTTTTTCTGGAAGTTTATTGGTCAGTGTGAATCTAAAGGAAAATATAGACCAAATAGTATTCTTCAGAGGTTAGAGGAAAATATATACAAAAACAAAGATTCTAAAAGTGGTATGAAATAATATCCAAGTGTTCTCAGGAAGTGGAAGCCACATCACATCACTCAGAAAATATACTTTTTTTGGCATAAATTCAAAGCGTTAAAGTGTTATAATTACGGCAAGCAAAGATGGTGCAAAACACCAGGAATTACTATAATAAAGTCTGCTTCAGTCCACTAAAAACAAGCTTGGGAGGAATTTCTCCTTTCAACAAGACAATGACGCTAAGCACAATGACAATGCAACAGCGGGTGGTTTAAGAATAAATGGGTCAAAATCATAGTCCTGACCTGTGGGACTATTTGAAAATTGCTGTCAGCAACCGTCGTCCAACCAACCTAAAATCCCTTTGACAGTCTGTTCTAAAGCTGGTACATACTTACCAAAAGATTAAGTTTAGTGTTTATTGCAGTGAAATGTGTATTGGCCAATTTTTTTATGTTTTTTGCTGTCATTGCTGATGCCCTAAGATAGTTGTGTCGTAGCAGATTTTAGTAGCAGATTTTACGATTGTTTTGGAGTTGTGAATGGAGACACAATTGTTAAAGTGGAAGGAACAAACCACACACACCTGAGGATCACCTGTCGCTCACAGAGCTGTTAAGTCTGAGTGACCCAAGTATGATCACAAGTTTGAAGGTTATTATGGTGTTGTACGCTGAACTATAATCAATTATCAACATTTACTTACGTGTTGCTCTTTTTTAAGTGGCAAGAGGGCAGAGTGAAGGCCAAGAGTGATTGCGTCATTGGTAAATCTACTTGGCCGTTATGCATATTGACTTTGGTCCACAGTGTTAGGTAATACGGAGGTGATGTTGTCATTAACTAATCTTTCAAACCACTTCTCAAATGAAAGGAGAGCTGCAGGATGATAATCAATCAAACAAGTTACCTTACCGTTTTGCCATCTGAGTGATGAAGATCATTATAAATCAGGTTGGGTTTACAGCCAGAGACAAGGAGAGAAGGAATGCCTGTTAAGACAGCAGCCAGCTGGTCCAAACACACTTTGAGGACCCGGTTCGATCCACCATCTGGTCCGGTGGCTTTGTGTGGGTTAATCCTCTTGAACTGTTTGTGTACCTCAGCTGTGGAGAAAGACATAGCACAATTATCCTCTGAAACCAGGCCCTTCGTATCTGGCTTGGGCATCGTGGAGTTTAGCGTATATGGAAGAAAGAGATTGGTCCAAGAAACAGTCTCCATCATCTTTGCCTTTACCAGAGTCAATGTTTCAAACCTGGTGATGGACTGAAGGCTCAAGACTTCATCAGGCACCTGCAGCAATGTTTCTGTGAAGGCCAGTATGTTACATACACATTTATTGTAACATTCTGTGGCATTCAACAGTCTTAATAATAGGTTTCAGGATTTGTTCAAGAAGTTATATTATCCATTATGTTTTCCTTGGAATTTTGACAAAACCTCTTTGGTCTAATGATAGACGTAAGGGTTTCTCATGCAAATGTCCATTGTTTGATTCTGAAAAACTGTCCATATAAATGTCTTAAACATTTCATTATGAGTCAAGTTAGAAAGTCAACTAAGTGCATATGAGACTTTTTCTGTATTGGTGCATTCAGTAGTAGTATCCCATTGCACGTCAACATTCCCATTGTGGGACTGTTGACGTGCTGTACACTGCTTGCAGTTACCTACCCGAAGCTAAGTACCATTATTATGCCTTTTCACTGCACTTGTTGTAGCTATTTCACGAAGGAGAACTGTCGTCTTCAGTTAAAGATAGCAGAGTTAGAGGCTCGGCTTCAGACGCAAATGTTAGGCAAGGATTATGTTAGTGTATGAATGGGAAAAACTGCGTCTGTGCCACCAGGAAGAAGCGATGGTGTTGTTAGCCCCCCGGCACAGCTCCCGCAGCCGGGCAAAAACTTGGTCACTGGGAAGAAATGCCATCGACCAGTTAAACCTGGGTCGCTGCTAGAGCCGACTGAGATTTTCAACAGGTTTTCCCCACTGGAGTCGGAGTCAAGACCCGAGCCGTCTTTGGAGGGGAATGATCGACAGGCATTTTCTACCGGTGGCTCGAAAAAACTGAAAACTTTAGTAATCGGCGACTCCATTACCCGCAGTATTAGACTAAAGAATCAGCCAGCGATCGTACACTGTTTACCGGGGGGCAGAGCCACCGACGTAGCCGCAAATCTGGGGTTGGTGCTAGCGAAGTCTAAAACTGGCAAGTGTAGAGTACAGAGATATTGTTATTCACGTTGGCACCAACGACGTTAGGATGAAACAGTCAGAGGTTACGAAGCAGAACATATAATCAGCGTGTAAATTAGCTAGAAAGATGTGTCGGCATCGAGTAATTGTCTCTGGCCCCCTCCCAGCTAGGGGTAGTGACGAGCTCTACAGCAGACTTGTCCAACTCAATCGCTGGCTGAAAACGGAGTTCTGCCCGTCGCAGGAGGTAGAGTTTGTAGATAACTGGCTCTCTTTTTGGGATTCGCCCAGAAATAGGGTCAGGCCTGATCTGCTGAGCAGCGACGGACTTCATCTTAGCTGGAGTGGTGCTCTTCTTTTATCTAGAAACATTGACAGGAGTCTCACTCCTCTAGCCTCACCATGAGATAGGGTGCATGACAGGCTGCAGGCTGTTAGCCAGCCTGCTGGCATAGTGGCGTCTGTCGATAGCTTAGCCAGAGTAGTTAGTATAGCGTTGCCTATTGAGACTGTGACTCGTTCCAGGCTGAGAAACGTTAAACAAGGAAGCGCTAACAATAGCAACCTTATTAAGATAAAACCTTCCTCCACATTGGTTACAAATAAGAATGACTATATTACCTCGCGTCTCAAAATGAGACTACTAAATGTTAGGTCCCTTGCTCCAAAGGCAATTGCAGTAAATGAATTGATCTCTGATCATAAACTTGATGTTATTGGATAATGTGAAACATGGCTGAAGCCTGATGAATTTACTGCCCTAAATGAGGCCTCTCCCCTTGGCTATATTAGTAATCATATCCTCCGTGCATCCCGAAAAGGAGGGGGTGTTGCTAACATCTACGACAGTAAATATAAATGTACTCTTAAACACATCACTGGCTTTCATTCTTTTGAAGTCTTGCTCATGAAAGTTATCAGGCTGATAAATTGTTTTACATAGCCACTATTTACAGGCCGCCCGGGCCATATACAATGTTCCTCAATGAGTTTCCAGAATTCTTGTCTAACCTTGTAGTTATGGCAGATAGTATTTTAATTTTTGGCCTTTGAAGCGATATTTGACTCAATGGGTTTTATCCAACATGTCTCAGGTCCAACGCACAGCCACAATCATACCTTAGATTTAGTCCTGTCAAGAGAAATCGATATTTCAGATCTAATAATTTCCACTGTAAATCCTGGAATGTCAGATCACTGTCTTATTACATTTACCCTAAAAACAAGAAGTCCACTCGCTCCGAAAAAAAATGAGTTTCAAAAGCCGCACTATAACTTCTCGGACTACAAATAGATTTCTTGATATTCTTCCAAGCTTGCTCATCAGTGACTAAGAAAATAAATCCGCCAACGATCTAATCCAGGATCTGAACTCACTGGACACTGCGAAATACTTTAGATGTGGTTGCACCACTTAAAACAAAAGAGTTACGGAAAAAGACACTTGCTCCCTGGTATATAGAAAATACTAGAGCACTAAAGCAAGCCTCCAGAAAATTTGAGAGAAAGTGGCGCTCCACCAAGTTGGAAGTATTCAGACTAGTCTAGATAGACAGCACACTTAAATTCCGAAAAGCACTCACATCTGCTCGATCAGCGTATTTCTCCAACCTGATTGAGGTGAACAAAAACAATCCAAAATTTAATCACCATTAGAAAACAAATAACTGACTCCTCAAATAATTACAGTCCCCAAAAATCTCAGTTGTCCTGAGAATGTCTTGAACCTACTTAACAGGTGTCAATGGGGACACTTGAACTTTTTGATCCCGTATCGCTCGACACATTCACTAAATTTGTAATGAGTTCTAAACCCACAAATTGTCAACTACAACCAATTCCAACTAAATTACTCAAGGAGCTATTTTCCGTGCTAGGTCTGCCAATGTTGAAAATAATAAATTGCTCCCTTTCCTCCGGATGTGTACCAAACTCACTCAAAATAGCTGAAATTAAGCCTCTTTTAAAAAAAAAATCTGGATCCAGACACTTTAAACAACTATACGCCAATATCAAACCTCCAATTCCTCTCAAAAATCTTAGAAAAATGTGTTTCCCAACAACTGAACGATTTCCTGAAGACAAATAACACTTATGAAATGCTCCAGTCTGGTTTCAGACCCCATCATAGTACTGAGACTGCACTTGTGAAGGTAACAAATGACCTTCTAATGGCCTCAAACAAAGGATCTGCATCCGTCCTGTTGCTTCTTGATCTTAGTGCTGCTTTTGACACAATTGATCACTCCCTTCTCTTAGAGAGACTGGAAACCCATATTGGGCTACGTGGGAATGTTCTAGCCTGGTTTAAATCTTATTTATCTGAAAGATATCAGTTCGTATGTGTGGATGGTATATCCTCGGAAAAACAAAAGTGTGTTTGGGTGTTCCTCAAGGCTCGGTCCTGGGCCCTTTATTGTTCTCACTATATATGCTGCCTCTTGGAGATGTAATCCGAAATCATAATGTCAACTTTCACTGCTATGCTGATGATACACAGTTATATATCTCAATGAAGCATGGAGAAACCCCCAAATTAGCTACCTTGGAAACATGTGTTTCAGACATAAGTAAGTGGATGACTGAGAACTTCCTGCTTTTAAACTCAAGACAAACAGAAATGCTTGTTTTAGGACCCAAGAAACAAAGACTCTTATTGGCAGATCTCACTGTGAATCTCGACGGTTGCATGGTTGTATCCCAAAAAAATGTAAGAAATCTCGGCGTAACCCTCGACCCTGACCTCTCCTTTGACGAACATATAAAATATATCTCAAGAGTTGCTTATTTTCATCTTCGAAACATTGCAAAAATCAGGAACTTTCTATCAAAAACTGATGTGGAAAAACTAATCCATGCTTTTGTTACATCAAGATTAGATTACTGCAATGCTCTTTTTTCCGGCTACCCTGATAAATAAATAAATAAACTTCAATTAGTGCTGCACACTGCTGCTAGAATCCTAAGTAGAACAAAAAAATTTGAACACATTACTCCAGTACTTCTTCTTTACATTGGCTGCCTGTTAGGGTTAGGGCTGATTTTAAGGTTTTATTGTTAACCTATAAATCAATTCATGGACTGGCTCCTACTTACCTCGCTGAAATGATCCAGCCATACATACCTACACCTAATCTCTGATCACAAGATGCAGGCCTTTTAATTGTACCTAAAACTTCTAAACAAACAGCCGGAGGCAGGGCTTTCTCTTATAGAAATGCAGACTCAGTGCAAACCTTCAAGCGTCTATTAAAGACTCATTTCTTCAGCCTGGTCTATGATTAAGTGTAGTCTGGCCCAGGGGCGTGAAGGTGACCAGAAAGGCCTGATACTGCCCACCTGGCAAGACAGCAAGGGTGGACAGTATCAGGCCTTTCTGGTCACCTTCAAGCGTCTATTAAAGACTCATTTCTTCAGCCTGGTCTATGATTAAGTGTAGTCTGGCCCAGGGGCGTGAAGGTGACCAGAAAGGCCTGATACTTTCCACCCTTGCTGTCTTGCCAGGTGGGCTCTCATCGCCACTGGGATGCCCTCCCTCCAATGCCATTCGGGGGCGGAGTCAGTGGCTTGTTGTTGTCTCCCTGTTGCACACTTGTGCAATTGGGCTGTGCCCTGCTGGCAATACTCGGCCCTCATTCAGGATGGTTGCGGTTGGTGGGCGTCCCTTTGGTTGATGCTTGGCAATGTGGGTGGATTGATTTCCTGCCTGTTGGGCCCTGTCCGGGGCTTCCTCTGGATAGGGCCACAGTGTCACTGGACCCCCCTGTCTCAGCCCCAACGTCTTACGCTGCTATATTATTGTGCTGGGGGTGTAGGGTCTTAATTTTCCCTGTTTTCTGTTGTTTCAAACTTAGGAGGACATGAGGTCTGGACCCACATCTAGGGAGTACCAGGCTTGACTTGTTTGCGGTCCCTGTCCAAAGTCCTCCTGGTTGTGTTGCAGATCAAGACGATACCTGACCATTTCAAGCTGCCACTCTGCTGATCCCCCCTGTCCTTGTCCCTCCGGTTTTGCCTCCAATCTGGACCAGGTCTAAATAGACTCCGGGCTTAGCCCACATACATTGAACTATTAAAATTTGGACTCTTAATATGTTCACCCGGCACAACCAGAAGAGGACTGGTCACCCCTTGGAGCCTGGTTCCTCTCTAGGTTTCTTCCTAAATTTGGCCCTCTTAGGGAGTTTTTCCTAGCCACTGAAGTTCATCACTATGTGAAAGCACTTTGTGACTGCTGATGTAAAAAGGGCTTTATAAAATAAATTTGATTGATTGATTGATAGTATCCTTCGAGTGAGCACCATAACAAAACTACAAAAATGTACAGGGGAGGTCAGTACCCAGTAGGGGTCAGGGATCAAGCATCATGGAGCATTACAGATTCTTCTGTGTATTTGCGTTAGCAATTCACAATTACAAACTAAATCTAGTAAATATATTTTGCTGCTCAGGAAGGTATAATCAGTGTTTCTGTCACGTCCTGGCTATGCCCCTAGCCATCTTTGCACTGGCTGGGGCCATAGTCAGGACGGGACTAGAAAAGATGCCTCTAGGCATCTCTATGTGCTTGGGTCTCCCCAATTGGAGGCAGGTGTGGGTTGTTGCCTCCAATTGGGGAACCTATTTATATTGACGGTTTGCCCACAGTGGTGTGTTTCATTTTGGTTTTGTTGCTGTATGCAACCCAACCCAGTCACTGGAGCTGCTTTAAGTTTGTTTGTTTTCTTTCTTCATTAAAATTCATGGAATACCTTCACCCGTTCGCCTCAGCGTTTGTGTCCTTCAACCAGCCCTATGACAGTTTCTTTATGATCTCTTTACATTAAATTTACATTTTGCATACAAAATGTGTTAACATTCAGCCAGTATCCTCAATATATTCCTTAATATATTTTGTACCGTCATACTGTATAATATGCAACAGCTGTGTTTGCATCTGCACTTTCTGTGTACTGACGCTTTGACTCCAAGCTCTAACAATACGACAAAGAAAGGGCCTTCAGTGCGCGTGAGTGCGTGTGTCGTGTCCTTTAGTTAATTGCGGGCACATTTGTTTGAAGGCGAGATGCGCTGTCGGCACTCCACTTACATGGGAGCAGCAACCGACAGCCCTCTCACTCTCTCTGTACCTCCATCCTCTCTACCTCCATCCACTCCCCCACAAATATTTCAATATATTTTCCCCTCACTCTTTTTCTCAAACCCTCTTCTCAAATTTTCTCTCTCCTTTCACTGTCTCTGTTATTTCCTTCATCTCCTCTGTTCTATTTGATTAGACTCTGTCAGACAGAGCACAGAGTACTGGGATGTCTGTCTGTAGTTGGATCCATCTGCATTCAGTGGTTAGTATGAAGCCCTGGGTTATCCCACACAGCTCTCAGGCCTCTAATGCAATCAGAACCATTAGGATATGATGGAAGCTGTGCAGCTCTGCTGTAACCCAGTCTAGCACTCTATTAAGGGGTTTTCTTTCCACTTAAAAAAGTCTGTGGTTTTTACAGGATTTTATCGTACTTACTATATAATTTTATAGTATTCTCAGTGAGAAGGTGAAGAGGTTGCTCCAATATGCAGGCCTTTTATGCAGTTCTTCCTCTGTCCAGTGTCTGTGATCTTTTTCCCATCTTAATCTTATTTTATTGGCCAGTCTGAGACATGTTTTTTTTGTTGCAACTCGGCTTAAACCGCCTCTTCACTGTTAGCGTTGAGACTGCTGTTTTGCAGTAACTTTTCAATGAAGTTGCCAGTTGAGGACCTGAGAGGGGTCTTTTTCTCAAACTAGACACTAATGTATTTGTCCTCTTGCTCAGTTGTGCACCGGGGCCTCCCATTCCTCATTCTACTCTGATTAGAGACAGTTCGCACTGTTCTGTGAAGGGAGTAGTACACATTGTTTCACAAGATCTTAAGTTTCTTGGCACATGGTATAGCCTTTATTACTCAGAACAAGAAGGAACTGGATCCACAACTGCTAATACTTCAGATGGTAAACTAGTCTAAAGGCCAGTTTTATTGCTTCTTATGTCAGCATTACTGTTTTCAGGTTCCCTAATGATCACATTGTCTTTTAAAATTATAAACTTGGAATAGCATGGATCGGTGCTCATAATGGGCATCTGTACACCTATGTAGATATTCCGTTGAAAATCAGCCCTTTCCAGCTACAACAGTCATTTACAACATTAACAAAATGTGTATTGTATGTCTGATCAATTTGATGTTATTTGAATGGACAAAATAATTAGCTTTTCATTCACAAACAAGGAAATTTCCAAGTGCCTCAAACGTTTGCAGGGTACATGTTATGGACAGTTTGTTATTTTTGTGTTTGTTCAGTAGGTTTCCTCAAAATGAAATCCCCCACTTTACTGTCAAAGATCATATTACTTTGTTGTGAATCCTAAAAACAATGATTGTACAAACACAACTGTGAATTGCAGAAATACTACATTTTGCTGCGTTAAATAATGCAGTATATCCTAAGTATACTATAGTATTTACAGTAATCACTGTTGGATTTTATGCATAAGAACAGATTGAATACTATATCGTTGCCCTGTGTATCATAGCTGGATGGCCCTTGAAACACCAGGGTTGTGAGGTGTGATGGAAATTTCATCGATAGACACTCAAAGGAGTAAGACAGAGACAACATTCTCTTGGCACAATTAGCAGTTTTTTGCAAATAGAGAGACGCGTCAAATGCTTACAGAATAATCATTTGAGGAGCCTCTAAAGTAAATTACATTAACAGCTCATATTTATGAAATTGCCACAACAGAGGTCAATTCCAATAGGGGTCAGTAGGAATAAGAGAATGTGTGCACTCACTACTGTAAGTAACTCTATATGAAAGTGTATGCTTAATGAATTAAATGCACTTTTCCCCATAAACTTACATTACGGAGTGCTTACATTTCAATTCTAGCACCCCAAGGGAATCCATAACATTGGCATTGTAAATGCCATTTAAATATTGCATACAAAAACACTACAGTGAACATTATAGTACTGTGAATATAGTAATGCTACAACATTAAAGACAAGTGTACTATTTTACTGTTATACCGTAGTTTGTCTTATCAGTGACTACTCTGTGGGCCTAACTTTGTAAGTTGCTGAGATCCTTGTTACTTAAGCTATTTCTCCTTTAGTTATGGTGAAACCTGTGGCAAGGATAGATGGAATTTAAGGATGAGGTATGCACTGAAATGATACTTTGCACATGTAACTGTATGTGTGTTTGTATTATGAGGAAGTTATTTTGCCTCTCATGACGATTGTAAAGGTTAGTGGTCTACAACAGAGTAAAAGAGGGATTTAGGTGCTTTGTAGAAGAAAGGTCAGGCCATACCCATGAAGCATTATGTCAGATGTATGGTGTGAATTTGTTTTGAATCAGGGTGTGAATAATAGTAGAACACAGAAAATTAATGTCTGGAATGGCAGTTGCTATGCCAACTACAGAATAATTGTCTATTTCTCTCCCTCTTTCAAAACATGTGCAGAGCAGCTCAGTGTTATTGACTTTTAACGACAGATAATAATACATAATATGGATTTAACTAAGGAGCAGAGAAAGAGGGAGATCAAGTGTGATTGACAGTAGGTGGAGAAACATAGATCTGACTAGCCATGAAACACTTAGGCTCACACGTTGTCTAAAGCGACATAAAACAAGGTGGTGTTCACCATAGCAATCTTATTATAATAAAGCATATCTCCATGAAAAAGACTGCATTAATGCCCCACATCTCAAAATGGAACTACATATTGTTAGATGTTTTGACAAAAAGACAATTGCAGTTAATTCATTAATTACAGTTCATAAACTGGATATAATTTGGCCGCTATGAAACCTAGCTAAAGCATGTTGAGTTAACTGCCCTTAATGACACCTCCTACTGGTCACACTAGTGATAATATCCCCTGCGCATACCACAAATTGGGAGGTGTTGCTAATATTTATTACACCAAATATCAATTTACACTCAAACTAATGACTGAGTTTTGGTCTTTGGAGGTTTTAGTCATGAAACCTATGCAGGCACCTCAGTCATTTCTCATAGCAACTATCTACAGACCCCCAGGGCCATATACAGTGTTCCTCAATGAGTTCCCAGAATTTATCAAACCTTGAAGTCATGTCAGATAATATTCAGTGGGTTTGGTCCAACACGTCACAGACCTAAACATTGCCAAAATTCAACGTTAGTGGCATGATCCATGGGAGACCGAGGCAAGGGCAGAGTGGAAGGGGTGTTTAATGAAAAACAAAAACTGACTGCCGTGCACCAACAGAATCAAGCATGGATTGTAAACATGAAACACAATGACCGCCAAGGACAGGGAGAAAATGGCTGAACTAAATACACAGACTATCAAGGAGAACGGAAACAAGTGGAGGCTAAACACAGGTGAAAGTAATAAACAGATTAACTGAAAAAAGAACAGGAAAGACCAAACCAGTACATGACAAATCAAGGTCACACAGAAAACACGAAGCGTTTGATGTAAAATGTTTTGCTCACCAGCCATTTTGGCTAGTTGTTTTCCAACCTTACTAACCACTCAGCATTTTAACTGGCCACCATTTTGTTGTTGGGGAACTACGTTTAATTTGATAAAATGTGGCTATGGTGTGGAACATCTTGTTCACTGGTTCAGTCACTATTAGGCAACGGTGATACCCTACTCTACCGGACACCCCTCTGTGAAAAACGTTATATAATGTGGCTACACACTTGAAAAAGATAACGATTATAGTGTAAAATCTGCCCTGTTATCCATGTCCACTAGAGCAGCGAATGCACGCTACAATATCCTCCCTAATATCAACCAAAATATGTAAGCAATATATTTATTCTTAACATAACCTAGAACTATTAACCTGTTATTTAAAAAGAACTATGAATTATCATCAATAGCTTTATAATGAATCGCAGTCAATATTATTGTTGTCTATTTTTGTTCTGCTATGTTCTTGTTAATATAGACTTGCATAAAAAACGAAACAGAGCTGTATTTATTACAGCCTTGTCAAGTCTTTTTCCCATCCTTGCCTTTACGCCACATCGTTAATCTCCCTCGAATTCCTTCAGCTGTATTAGACTCTGTTGCTGTCGCTGATCCAGCGTTCATATATTTCTATTGTTAGTAGAAATATAGTTAGTTAAATATGCTAATTATATATATATTTACTCTATAGTCTATATTGCATATGTAGGCTAACGATTTTTGTGATAGTACATACCCTAATCTGATGGCCTTTTCACAAGTCATCTTCGTTTGCCTCGCGATCTCTAAAAAGAAATCTGTAATTTTAGTCTAGTTAGTCGCCAGAAAAGTATTTTTTTTAATGCAGTTTAGAAATAGTTTGAGGTTATTACGTTTTATTGGTATATTTGGACATGCTGGGTTATAAAGGAAAACTAGGATCCACCTGTTTTGCGACATTACTTGTCTCCGCGATGTCTGGACCGGTGTGGTCTTGCATGCAAGGTTGCCATATTTCATTGACCATTATCTGTATTCTGCTGCAGATTCCAGAAGAAATTATCGACCCGCCCAATCCCATGAACAATACCAGAAGTGTTTATTAAACACACCCCACATGGCAACAGTCAATATGGAAAAATGTTCCGCCTACCGTCATTTTAGCTGCAGTGTTTCGTTGGTATTTTGTATATGAGCGCAAAATTATGTTTTACCGTCACATCACACATTTTGGGATGGCTGTTGCCTTTGTACCTTGAATTCAGGAAAAACCCTGTGTACACATAGATAGAATGCCACCCGCCAAAGTGGTTAGTAAGAGTAACTGTGTTACACGCCACAACCAAATTCTACCCTCATTTGGCGGTTGGGCGGGTGCCAATATCAAGCCCTGGCCCCATCTGTCTGAGACCTTTGCAGTTAGACTTAGATTTGTACCATGGAATAGACATTGTGGACCTAACTGTTTTCCTTACAATCCTGGAATATTGTACCAGCATCTTATACTGTTAATGTCACACCACTAGTACCCCACTAGATCCCCAAACAAGGTCATTTGAAAGCCATATTATTAATTATTTGATACTCTTCCAGACTCTAACCCAGGGATGACAGAGTCAATAAATATCTTAACAATATAATTGAGGATTTAAATTTAACCCTTGATAACTTCGTAGATAATGTCGCACCACTAAATACGAAATACAAGAAATTTGCTCCTTGGTCCAATGAAAAATCTGGAGCACTGATCAGAGAGGCTACCAAGAAGCCAATGGCAACTTTTAACTTTTTGGCCTGAACCCAAAACAATTCATCCTTCCCCTCAAAGTACACCATGCCTACAGGAAAGTACGGCAGTGTCAGCATATTGTTGTGGGAGTGTTTCTTTTCAGCAGGGACTGGAGCAATTGTCAGTAT
Source organism: Esox niger (assembly GCA_016801105.1). Lineage (NCBI taxonomy): Eukaryota > Metazoa > Chordata > Actinopteri > Esociformes > Esocidae > Esox > Esox niger. The sequence goes on along the minus strand of JACXGJ010000962.1, from coordinate 15,508 downwards.
AGAAGGGAAAATGGACAGTGCAAAATACCAATAGATTCCTCAGGAGAATATGCAGCCCTCTGTTAGGAAGTTGTAAATAAGAAGATGGTTCACAAATCAACATGACCATGATACATAGCACACCTCCCAAGCAACTGTACAGTGGCTCGAAGACAAGAAGGTGAATGTCCTTGAGAGGCCTAGTCAGAGGCTATATTCCATAGAGAATCTGTGGAATGACTTGAATAGTTCATAAGCGGTCACCACAGAATTTAATGAGCTTGAACAATTTTAAAAGGAAGAATGGGTGAAACATTTTTTATTCTCTTTATACCTGGAAACCCATTGAGACCAAGGTCTCATTTTCAATGGTGCCCTGTATTACAACTGCAGAAATAAAACATACAAAACAACAGATTTAAAAAATGTAAAAATACACATTAAGAATATCAAACATTAATTCACTCAAAAAGTTTCACCCAACAACTGTAAAATACGAGATGGTTACATTGTTTTCAACTTCATGTCACCCTGAATAGCATTCCAAGGAGCGTGGCAGGTAAATTAAGTTTTGCCTACCTCTTAGTGTGCCTAAGGCACCGCCAGTACACGCCATTTCTGAGCCTTGTGTGGTAGGTGCTTTCTCCATCTAATTTTCAGTATGAAGTCTACAGGGGTGTATTAATTACAGTGGTATGTACAAAAATTTGCACCAGTAAGAAAAGGCAGCGCTGCCTGGTAAACTAAATCCAGTCATTCACAGACAGATGCTGAAGAATAGTGTGCAGACTTAACAGAGATGCATCCAAAGACACTTGTTAAATCATTTATTCCAATTATTAAATCATTGGGGTGTTCACATATTCAAATGGGGTATTTTAATTAAATAGACTTTAGAGTTTTTTTGTTACTTGGATATTGGTTACTGTGTGTAAATAAAGCCAGAGAAGGTCAGATTTTGTGCTTATTAATTTCAGGCTGAACGGCAACAAAAGGAACATTTTGAAAGGGGGTGGTGATTTTCTATACCCACTGCACACGTTAGAGCTTTTTTGGAACAGCATTACAGCCCTTGTGGTTTTCTATAACAATTATTGAATCAAGGAACTCTTTTTCAATTAACAGGTTGAGCTAAAACAATTGACTCTTAGAATCTGAGTGTTCCTGCATAATGTTTTGATTTTCATTTATTCCTCTATAATTTATTCCTCTGTCATATGGGTTAGGTATAGAGGTTTTTCCAAAAAGATCCCCTGCTGTGGTAAAGGCATAGCTAAATGCATCAGATATTACATGTGGATCAGTAATAGGTTAGAGTCTGACACTATCTGAAGTGCCAATGTGATGGCGCCACCGTTCTTCAGAGTTATACTGTTTTCCAGAGTTTGACGTTTTTGTTTGTTTGTTGATGCCTGTCTTGGCCAGGACACTCCTGTAAAACTGATTTTTTATGTAAGTGAGTTTTTTTCCTGGTTGAATAAAAGATAAATAAATAAAAATGGGTATCTGTAAAAGCTGTAAAAGGGCTTTATATAAAGGGCTTTTTAAGACATACACACACACACACACACACACACACACACAGTACAGTCAGTAGTAATCAATTCATTCCAAGCATCCTGTAATCCACTTTCTTCCTCTCAGAGTATTCACTCTTTCTGCTTAAAGGAACAAACCACTTGTATGTAGATCGTAAAGGGTAACCACCGTAGTTCCCCATGTTTATTATGCATGTTTCATTTAGGTTAAACTTGGAATCAAGAAGGGCCGAAATCACTTGAAATCACATTCTCTATGTCCTTTTCTTTTTCATTCACTCGCTATCCCCTAACCTTTACAGGACCCCACTTGTAGGTACAGCCTCTATGTATCTCCCTCCTATCTTTCCCAATATCTCTGGTGGTCACAGGTCGTCCCCGGCCCCCCACATCTCCTCTCCCTCCCTTCTTCCTTCTCTCTGACCAGCTGCGTCCTGTGACGTCACAGTCCTGCAACTGGCTTGTCTTGCTCTCTCTCTCTCCATGTGACCCAGCAACCTTTCCCCAGGGCTTTCATTTCAGTAACACTGGACCCGTTGCTCTTTCATGCAGACCCGTCGACTCTCCACACCTGCCACTCTCTCCCCTTCTCTTACTCTCCCAAGGTTTGTTTACAGCAACATCTTATGCTTCTTCAACCTGTATAGGAACCTCCTGCCTTTCTCTCTGTTTCCTTGGTTCGTTCCCAATGCCTCTTTCGATCAGGCTACAGCCGATCAACTCCAGTCCAGTGGGTTAGCCATCCACAACTCCATCTCAGTGACTGCAGTTGTCATGCCTGGAGCCTTTGTCTGCCATGAAGTGAGACGGGGAAGGAGAGGGGACATATGGCTGGTGCCGTAATAGTTTTTAAATCCTTTGTAATCATCCTCCAGATGACACGAGGCGCTTTATTATCTGCGATATTCCCTAATCGCATGGAAGATTATTATTAGGCAATAGGAAGGTGAGGTGATGTCAGTGTCACAGTTCATATTCATAACAGCCCAATTCCACAAGCATTATCCCCTTATCGGTTAGAGTGCATAATAGCTTAATAATGAAAAGCACAATATGGGCAATGCAGGTTAAAGGAAAACTGAAATGCTGTATATATTTAGATGAATGACTCAAGCCATTTACCAATGTATTGGATAAGAAAAATGTTAAGGTTATATGGTGGTTCGCTTGGCCTCTTGAGGTCATGGTTTCGCCATAATCCTCTAGCATAACAAAAGGAACAACAAACTTGGCTGCTGTTGCAGACAGGTGTTTGAATCAAGGTCATTGCAGACCGGCTTTGCCTGGGGTTCAGTAGAAGACAGATTTGTGCAGCCCAGGTGAACATCGGACAGGGCTGATTTGTCTCTTGCTCTATCATGCACCTGTCGGACACCTGCATGCTCATTTGTCGTTGTTGGCCAAGAAATGCATTCACCTGCAGAGCATATGTGCTTGCAAAAATACATTGGTTGAACAAGTAGCGTGATGAGCCAAATGGCTTGGTGAGACTGGCATCAGAAGACCCCTCTTGATCTTCGACACTGTCACTGCTGAGTTTTTGTGTTTTGTTAATTGGAATGAGCTTTGTTTTTCTTAAATATGTAGCAGATTGAAGCTTCATAACACATTAGTTAAATGTTTGTAATTATTATTTTGAGTATTTGATAATTTTATTTGTTAAAAAAGTAAATTATCGGGGTCAATAAAAAAGATTGAAATATATTATATTTGGTTAAAACAAAACAACAAAATGTTGGCACCATTGTAATAGGTTGCAATTAACTGCAACATTAAGGTATTCAGGTTATTCTTATTTTATTTTGATCATCACATTATTGACACTGTGTGACAAATGTTCTGCTGTTTTGGTGGAATTCTTGGCATCTGCTGTTTTTTTCACATGAACTAACAGCCTTCTAATAAATGTGGTTCTTTATTGTCACTGAATAAGTACAAGTACAAGTACAGTCAAATGAAATGCAGTTAGCATCTAACCAGATGTGTAAATAGAAGAGGGCAGAACATTTACAATCATAAAGTATATGTATATTACATGTGGAACGTATAGAGGTGCAATGATGGCAAATGCAGTACAAATGGCAATACTAAATGTGCAATTAGGGCAAATAGAGGTGAGCAGAACATTTACAAGTATTAAGTATAGTGTATGTTACAAGTGCGATAATAGTTGTGTAGGTACAAATGGCAATTCTAAATGTCGTTCTAAATGTGCAACCGAGGCAAATTGAAGGAGTAGGGTAACATGTGCAACTGAGATGTAGGAATGGCAGCAGTGAGGTTCCCGATATAGACATGTACCTGAAACAGCAGAAAAACGTCCTTATCAGAATCTGCAAGGCAGTGTCAGAGGCCAGTAGTACAAAGTCCAGTAGTACAAAGGGAGTATTGCAACAAGGTCCCTGAGAGGAAGGGGGTATGGTTAGTGATGGGTCACAGAGTTCAGCAGGGTTAAAGTAGATGGAAAGATATTACTACACTTTAACAGTGGACTGTTTATTTTTTCCAGAGCTGTATATAAAAACAGGGGGCACCAGGACGGCGTTTTCCACCATAAAGGAATTCCATGAGGGCACATTGTCTCACATATAGGAGCATGTAGAGGCATACATATTTATGTCAAGTAGGGCAGGCTACATGGCACTCCATCACATTCTCTCCATTGGAAGGGCTCCCACTTGGACACTTAATCACATTTCCTCATGCAGAGGCATCCTTGAGGATACTGCATCACAAGGAATCTTGATGAAAGAAATATATTAAAGATCAAATCTTTACTGTACACTGTGTAACTGTACATTTTCCTAAAGCATGTGTTACCAAGTTTTTATGCTGAAAGTGTAGTGATTCATATTTACATAGCATTAAACTCACAAATGTGTATTCGGAAATGTAAAAAATATTAACAAATGTAAGTAACTATCCACAAATACAGCCGGACTCAAATTTCTAAATTGTTATTTGTAGAAATGCAACCAGATATGCCAATCAACATGTTTGTGTTATCGAGTGTGCTTTTGTGGTTGAAGTTGTGTGCGTGGATCGGTTTACATTTATAAACAGAATTTTGGCAGTTATGTTCCGAGTTCAGGTCACAAGTCACAGGTCAACCATCCAGAAACGTGAGACCACTAGTCAAGATCTTGTCATTTTCTCTTTCATGCAACACTGTTTCCAAAAACTGTGGGACACTGTGTAAAAAAAAAAAAAAATACAATGCAATGATGTGCAAATCATTTATCCCTATATGAAATTGAAAATAGTACAAAGACCACATACCAAATGTTAAAACTGGGAAAGGTTCATGCCCATTAAGAATTATTGCCAGCAACATATATAACTAAACCTGGTCGAATATCACAACTAATTAGGTTATTTGTGATTGGGTATTATAAGATCATTCCAGAGAGGATGGGCCTGTCAGAAGTGAGGATGGGGTGGGTTTCATCACTTCAGGAAGCATGGAGTGAAATCTCTTCAGATCCCTTTGTGAAAGACTGCACAGGCAAATAGTGCAACAATTCAAGAACAACGCCTCTCAATGTAAAATTGCAGAAAGTTTTGGGCTCTCCTCATCTACGGCACATAATATCATAAAAATATTCAGAGAAGCTGGAGACATCCCCATACGCCATGCACAAGGTCATAAACTAATACTGGATGGCCATGATCTTCGGGCCCTCACGCGGCGTTGCATTAACATCAGACACAATTCTGTATTAGACATCACTGCATGGACTCAGGAACACTTCAGAAAACCATTGTCTGAACACAGGTGCATCCACAAATGCAAGTGAAATCTCTACCATGCAAAGAATAAACCATATATAAGCAAGATGCGGAACAGCCGCCGTTATCTTCTCCGGGCCCAAGCTCATTTAAGATGGACTGATGCAAATTGGAAAACTGTTCTGTGGACTGACAAATCAACATTTTAAATGTTTTTGGGGAATCATGGGCACAGTGTCCTCCGGGATAAAGAGGAGAGGGACCATATTATCAGCGCAAAGTTCGAAAGCCAGCATCCATGATGGTATGGGGGTGCATTAGTGCACATGGCATGAGTGACTTGCACATCTGTGAAGGCCCCATTAATACTGAACAATATATACAGGTTTTGTTTTTCAGGGAAGACCTTGCTTATTTCCACTAGACAATACCAAACCACATTCTGCGTGAATCACATCAGCATTGTATAAAAAAGATCCGGGTGCTAAACTGGCTTGTCTGAAGTCCAGAACTGTTTGAAAACATTTGCGCATTATGAAATAGAAGGATTATGCAGACTTATGCAAAAGTCTGACCTTATTTTTTACTCAAAATACATTGGTGTCCGCTAAAATCCTTCTATTTCTATCAGATTTTCCCAGTTCAGATCCTGAGCAAACGAGATCCTACGTTACATCGAGGGTTGCCAGATGTCAATGACAGTAAACTGGCCAATCGCCTACAGGCGATTTCTTCTATAAAACCCTCGATCAGTAAATCGACTCACCCATGCTAATTTTTGCCTGCATAAAAAATTGCCCAATTGTGTAGAAAACCTCCCCATCTGGCAATATTGTTTCCCCCCCCAATGGTCGCAGATCATATTAATGCATTTTGGATTCATGAAATAAATACAGATGTTTATCATTTCACTGTCAACTAAATAGTAGCTTACAAAAAATCATAATATCATTTAATTTTGCTTGCGATAATTTTTTCAACCCTAAGATAAACTTCTTGTAGGCTCCTATGATTAACGACCATGGGCGCCGCCCAGCTTTCACACCCATTAAAGCTTTGCCTCTGCTAACCCCTTTCATTCAAGGAAAAGCTTTACTCAGTTTGAGACTTTTGTTGATCACCCACATTTTGATTAATGATAGTAGGCATTGTGGTGACGTCAAACAACAGAGCAGGGGATAAACAATGTGATGCTCACGGAACAGTGCTGCGAGATTAGGATTTTGGTGCCTGCTCAAACAAACAATTGTTACAAGAAAGCAAACACATTGATCACCGTCTTTGTGGTGTTCTTATCAATTCATTAATTAGGCTGACTTCTGTTTTTGTGTCCAGCTGTACCTGTCTGTTCATTATGTCATGTTTCTGTTTTTGTGGACCCCAGAAATAGGTGGTCATGCTGGAAGGACATTGGCTTTTGAATTACGCAGTGCAAAAGGATAGGTTTGTATTAACATTGCTGTTTGCCCTTCGCATCTGTATAGCAATGATGCAAAATCTGATTTTGATCTCCTCGTTACCATTGAAAGTTAAAAGTGAATCACACATAAGCTTAATGGGCAATATCATGCAACACCATAATTAATATACTATTTATACATGAATGTCAATTAATAAAACAGGTCAAACAAATAAAAATAACTTACAAGCTATCATTTTAGATTGATATGTGACTTGGCTTTTCTTAGTAATTGTTTGTTAAAATTGTTTGTTAAAACATTCTGGGGTCCCCTGCCTGCACAGCATATCTAAAATGCCTGGTCTCCGGCAGGCTTTGTAATTCTCAATCTGGTGTCAACAAGGACAAATTCATCTTGGCCTGTGCTGGCCTTCAGGCCTTTGAATTTTTAGCTCTGATGGAGATGTGGATTTCTCTGGAAAACATTGCTACTGTACTCAAGCATCTCTCGCTCTCCAAAATTTTTATTTTTCCGTAGTCTGAGGACACATGATTGTCATGGTAGCATCATAATGGGGAGTTCATTTTCTTCCACAAACTCTGTCAGCTTCTGAATTCCATGATGTTGTGTCAGTTTTTGGAGACAGGGTACTACATTCTGGGCTCCCTATATATTTGCAGATAGGGTCTTGCATGCTGGCCTGCCTGAATATTTGCAGACATGGTTGCTAGGCACCCCAGATATTTTCGGACAACATCCTGCATGAAGGGCTGCCTAGATATTTGGAGACAGGGTTGTGCATGATAGGCACCCCAGATATTTGCGGGCAATGTCCTGCATACTGGACCCATATTTGCAGTGAGGGTCCTGCATGCTGTAACCATTAGAAATGTACAGGCCCCTAGTTATTATACACAGGATCCTATAAACAGGCCTTTGTCTTTTGATTAGCTGTCAGTGTTTTTTGTTAGTAGTATAGTAGTTAAGATATTATTAATTAGGCCTGTCTACTGATCAGCCAGACAAGCCCAGATTTTCAGTGGGGCCTTCTGAGATATCTCACTAAGATATCATATGAACAGCATGGCATTGCAAAATGAAGAGAATTCCTCCCTTCAAGATGCCTTTTTTCCTGTGAAAATCACATACTTTAGCACCACCATATCACCCCCAGACCATCACATAGCCTGTACCATGTTTGACCGATTACTTCAAGCACACCTCTAGCATTTTTCATTTGGTCTGCATCTCACAAATGTTATTCTTTATGATCCGAACACATCGAACTTAGATTTGTCTGTCCATAACACCTTTTTCCAATCTTCCTCAGTCCAATGTCTATGTTCTTTTGCCATAACACTTTTTTTCCAATCTTCCTCAGTCTAATGTCTATGTTATCTTAATCATTACTTTTTATTGGCCAGTCTGAAAAATATATTTTTCTTTGTAACTCTACCTCGAAGGACAGCATCCTGAAGTCGCCTCTTCACTGTTGACATTGAGACTGGTGTTTTGCGGGTACTAGTTAATGGAGCTTCCAGTTGAGGACCTGTGAAGTGTCAGTTTCTCAAACTAGACACTGATGTATTTGTCCTCTTGCTCAGTTGTGCTCTGGGGCCTCACACTCATTCTGTTCTGGTTAGAGACAGTTTGTGCTCTTCTGTGCAGGTAGTAGTAGACAATGTTGTATGAGACCTTCATTTCATGTGCAATTTCTCACATGGAACAGCCTGTATTTCTCAGAGCAAGAATAGACTGACAACTTTCAGAAGATAAATCTTTGTTTCTGATCCTTTTGAGCTTGTAATCGAACCCACAATTGCTGATGCTCCAGCTACAGTTGTGCTCAAAAGTTTGCATACCCTTGGAGAACTGGTGATATATGTACCTTTTTTTAAACATGAGTGAGAAGGCAAAACACATTTATTTTATTTCCTATGGGATTCATATTCAACTGTACGTTATAACAGAATGGCACAATCATAAAACAACACATGGCAACAAAGAAAAAATTAAATGATTAAAATGTTCAATAATCTGCACACCCTAAGTTCTTAATGCTGTGTATTGCCCCTCTAAGCATCACTGACAGCATGCAGTCTTTTGTAATAGTTGTTTAGGAGGCCCCAAATTATTGCATTAATCTTGCCATACATTTTCACAAGATTGCCCATGCCTTTAGAGCTCACACACACCCAAAACATCAATGAGCCACCACCATGCTTCAAAGAGGGAATGGTATTCTGTTCACTATAAGTCTTGTTGACCCCTCTCCAAATATAGCGCTTGTGTTTGTGACCAAAAAGCTCTATTTTAGTCTCGTCACTCCAAAGTACAGTGCGCCAGAAGCTATAAGGTGTGTCAAGGTGTTGACCTGCATATTGTAACCAGGCTTTTTTTGTGGCACTGGCACAGTAAAGGCTTCTTTTTGGTAACTCGACCACCGTCTTTTTCCAGAGCAGCCTGCATTTCCCCAGAGGTTACCTATGGGGTTTTCTTTGTATCCCGAACAAGTCTTCTGGACATTTTGGCTGAAATCTTTCTTGGTCTACCTGACCTTGGCTTGGTATCAAGAGATCCCCAAATGTTCCACTTCTTAATAAGTGACTGAACAGTGCTGACTGGCATTTGCAAGGCTTTGGATATCTTATCATATCCTTTTGCATCTTTATAAAGTTCTATTACCTTGTTATGCAGGTCTTTTGACAGTTCTTTTCTGCTCCTCATAGCTCAGTATCTAGCCTGCTCAGTGCATCTATGTGAGACCTAACAAACACATTGACTTTTTCTACACAGACACTAATTGCAATTTAAAAAGGCACATGTGTGGGAAATTAAACTTTACATTTTAACATTTGTATGTATGTCAACTTGTGTGTCTGCAACAAGGCAAAATATTAAATGGTTTGTAATCTTTTGATCAGGACCATTTGGGTGATTTCTGATATCATTATGATTTAAAATGGTACCAAACAATGTGATAATAAATTACTTCATATGACAACACTAACCTTTTTTTGTGTGATCAGTCATATTTTCAAAATCAATGCCAATATTTCACAATTTCTGCCAGGGTAAGCAAACTTATGAGCGCAACTGTACTCAACTAGTCTAAAGAAGTCAAGTTTTAACATAATTGCAAATTAGATTTTTTTAATGATAAATATGCCTTTTCAAATGATAAACTTGGATTAACAAATACAATGTGCCATTGGAACATAGGATTGATGATTGCTGTTAATGGGCCTCTGTGTGCCAATGTAGATATTCCATTAAAAAAATCTGCTGTTTCAAGCTTTGATGGTCTTTCTGATGAATTTGATATTATTTTAATGAACAAAAGTTGCTTTCTTTCCAAAACATGGACATTTCTATGTGACCCCAAATTTTGAATGACAGCGGGTCTACGCCCCAAAGGCCAGTGCTTTTGCTCCCCACCTTTTTGAGCTCACATTGAAGAGAGCGTGTGTGGTCGAGAGCAGTTGAGCCAAAACACAACCTCTGCAGATTATGAAGTTGTTTTTCTTCTAATTTAATCAGCAAAATCTAAATGAAATTTTCTGTAGTAAAGAAAATTAGATTTCAGTTGACTAATCAATTGTCACTAAGGAAAAAATATTTATTAGGAACACAATATCATACATTTCAATATCTTTCAAACCCCTGGGTATGCCTGTCTAACAAGACCGCATATCTCTCCCCGCTGGCGTCGCTAGGCCTCCGATATATTAGAGGTTTGCCCAACCGCCGCCCTGGATGGGATAGAAAGTACAGGGTTGTGAATGTACAAGCGGAAGATTTCGATGTACACGCTAGCGGCCTACACGTCTACACTGTCATAATGCCCGATCTGAATTATAGATGAATAGACGAGGGGCAATTTTTTATAATACATTTTTTGGGTCAATTTGAGATCCGTGGCTATACATAAAAGAACCGCGGCTATAGCCCCGGACGCCCAGGCCTAACGACCTCACCGTCTTTCCCACTCAACGTATTTTTCTCTCAGCCTTCTAGTCACCGAAAAAATATAGATTTTCTAGGTGGGGGTTTCCCCCATAACGTTTAGGGCCCACAAAAGAACCGTGGTGGCTTTGCCTGAACAAAATTCCTCACATTGTGCATTATTTGTGCATTCTGCTTTGGCTTTCGGCACTCCACTGTAAAACCCCTGGGCTCTGTTACTTGAAAGCTAGCTGACACATCTTGCTCCGAGGCCCATGATATAAGCCACTGCATGGATGACAGTTTATGTCGAACCAGAGACTACTATCATGGTGAGGTAAAAGTAAGAGTTACATTTAGTTTTTTCACTATAAGTCAAGTTTTGGCTATAGGCATTTAGTCACGTATTGGCGCAGATTTTTTGGGGTGGGCTTATTGGTGTAGTCTCAGATAACCAAGACAGAAGTTTTTTTCTTTCCTCTCTTCAACTAAAATATTGATATGAGTTTCTACGGTTTCCACTGTTGCTTCGTGAACTACATCTTCATTTTCCCAAATATTGCTTTTCTCGGACTAAGCACCGAGTCTTCCCAACCAGAACGGAGAGTTGAGCGGCTTCAGGTGACCACGGAGACTGCACAGACGAGCACTTAAAGTGAGACCTTCCATCTCTTCTCTTTATTTAAACTTTAATTGCTGATAAACAATCAACCTTTTTTGAGCAATGATCTTTTTAGATTTTAGATTTAAATTAAGACTGCAGAGGCCTGAAGTGTTGTGTGATATATGCGTAGGCTATTGCATTTCATCTGTAAGCTACAGCTGTCTATCGATAATTGTTTATTCTGCTTTTTTGAAAATGAGACTAATTTTGTTAATAAAAAAACGCTAAGTAAATGAATTGCTGATTAATAAATACAGATATATGTTAGATGTCAGTCAATTTCTCAAATGTCAGTCTGAAGAATAGATCTCCACTTGCCATATTCGCCTTTGATGATCATAATCGATAATAAGAGAATGGAATATTCTCTTTAATATGAGGATCTACAGGGAAATAACGTTGGGAGGGGTTGATCAAAATGTATTTGTAGTTTTTCTTCCCGTGACTGTCCAATGAGAATTAGAAGGAGGAGTGGAGGTGGAGAGCGAGCGAGAGAGAGAAGTTAAGAGAGACAGAATCGGAGAGACAGTGAATAAGCGCAAGAAAGAGTGAGCGGAAGAATGAGTACCCTAGTGAAGAATATGTATCATGTATAAACTACCTTTCTGCGTTTAGCATTGTATAGGTTCATAAAGATTTTTAGTTGTCTACCGATTAAGTTGTTTTGATGACAGCGCTGACATTGATTTTCATATCTCTAGGTTCATACAATCATCATCATGAAATACAATTCTGCGCTATCATTTTTATGGACATTGGAAATTATCGATATACATGTCATCAATTGATTCCTGGACGGGCGGAGATTATGACTGATTGATTTTACAACGTAAAGGGAACATCCAGCGCCGAGGGGAGGAAACCTGTGAATTATTTGTGAGAAATCAAGCCGCTCTGTCTCCTGTGAGGACCTGTCTCTGGACTAGCACCCAGAAGAACGGAAGCAAAGCGAAAGATGATGCAATGGCCGTGACAACATGAAAAAGAAAAAGTGAGGAGATCTATTTTCATCCAGCCAGTGATTCAACACGACTGACCTGGGGGACAGAGGCGGAGATAGAAAGGTAGGAGGAGGAAGAAAGACAGACAGAGGAGAGGGAGGTTTTGGGGAGAAGAAGACTGAGAGAGCATGGTGTTTTAGTGTGAGCTAATCTGCGAGATTATTTGAGTGGTGGTTCGAAAATGAATAATAGTCAATTGAAGGAACGTTGCCATTCAAATCATTTGGATATAAATTCAGATTTGATTGAATCATGCTTTCTAGGGACACTCAACTGTGCACCCAATAAGGTAAATACTAAATGACCATTGGTGAAAACAAAATATATTTCTTTGTCTTGTGTATATATACATCCATGTAATTAGCTCTAATACATTTAATTTAACAACTGATATAGCACAGAAGACATTTGTATGACAGAGATTGCTCAAAGGTGGGAAAAAGAGGGAGGGGAGATGCGAGAATGACAGGGACTGTTGACTCATTAGGGAAATTAATTACAGAAGTAAATATTATTTCATAATCTGATCAATTTTATTGCCAAAATTCTCACATCCCTTGTAACTCTCACTCCAGTGACTCTTCCATCCATCTTTCCTTCTTAACAACCCCATCTATTCATTTAAACTTCTAATCCATCACATGACCCTATTTCCCTTCCTACATCTATCAATTCCATCCTCTTCATTTGAACAACTCACAATTAAACTCTATATCTCAGCTAATTCAAATGAGATTTTCTGAACTTTTCTATGCATTTCTCTTCTTTTCCTTCTTATGTGAATGGTGGGTAGAAGAGTGGCCTGTCGTCCCCTCGGAACCCGCCATGGAGCCTCCTCCCTCTTTGAGCTTGGCTCTCCTGGGAGGCAGTGAGGACGAGGACCCAAGGTTCCCCCTCCCTCTGAGTGGAATCTCCCACCCCCCCATGATCGGCAACTACCCGGGATCGAACCACTCCAACCACATGGGGGGATCCAGCCTGGACCGGCTGAACGGGTCCCCCACCACGCCAAGCATGCCACAGTCCCTTCCCAAGCTGCCGCTCTCTTCTGTTGGTGGTCAACCCCTACCGCCGATCCCCAATGCCCTTCACCCCACCAGCACCCCTCTTTCGTCCTGCCTGGGCTCCCAGCATAGCCTGAGTGGGGACAACTCCCCAGTCTACAACGCCCTCTTCTACTCCTCACATTCCCCTTCAATGGAGAGGGAGAGAGACAGGGACAGAGAGAGGGACAGGGACAGAGAGAGGGACAGGGAGAGGGGGTGTAAGCACCGACAGGCCAGCCCACTGGTCCATCGGAGAGACAGCAACCCATTCACAGAGATCGCCATGAGCTCCTGTAAATACACAGGCGGTGTGATGAAACCTCTCAGTCGCCTCAGCGCCTCCAGACGCAACCTTATCGAATCCGACAGCGGCAGCGACACCAAAGAGGGCGGGGCGGCAGCCATTAGTGGGGCAACGGCCATTGGAGGGCGGGACCGGGAAAGAGAGGCTCCACCTACTTCCTCTTCCTTGCCGTCCTCTAATCAACCAACCCAGAATCCTCCAGAGATTGTGATTTCATCTAAAGAGGACTCGCCATACGCGAGGGGTTATGATATCACTGACTCATCCTCCAATCAAATGTCAATATACCATCAGAATCATGCTTTGGCGGAGAGTAGGGGGGGCTTGAGCAGTGCAGGGGGCACAGGAGGAGGGGGAGGGAGCAGTAGGCAGGGTGGGGTTGGAGGTGTTGGGGCTGTCGGGCCCAGGGGGAGCACCTCGAAGGCTTCTAGTTCCAAACGGAAGAACCAGAACATTGGTTATAAATTGGGCCACAGGAGGGCGTTGTTCGAAAAGAGGAAAAGACTAAGCGACTATGCGCTCATCTTTGGAATGTTTGGCATCGTCGTCATGGTGATTGAAACAGAGCTGTCCTGGGGCGTTTACAACAAGGTGAGCCAAAGGGGTGGGCTTCATTTGATTTAGTGGGTGTGGTTTCAAATGGATATGTCCAGTGTCCCTGATAAGTGTGTTAGTGGGCGGGGGTAGTGTTGGAGCTAGTGTTAGATGTGTTAGTGGGTGGGGTAGTATTGGGACAAGTGTTAGGTGTGTTAGTGGGCGGGGGTAGTATTAGAGCCAGTGTTAGGTGTGTTAGTGGGCAGGGGTAGTATTGGGACCAGTGTTAGGTTTGTTTGTGGGCGGGGTAGTATTGGGACAAGTGTTAGATCTGTTGGTAGGCAGGGGTAGTATTGGGTTTAGTGTTATGTGTGTTAGTAGGCGGGGGTAGTATTAGGGTCAGTGTTAGGTGTATTAGTGGGCAGGGCTAGTATTGGAGTCAGTGTTAGGTGTGTTAGTGTGCAGGGGTAGTGTTGGGACCAGTATTAGGTGTGTTAGTGGGCAGGGGTAGTGTTGGAGCCATTGTTAGGTGTGTTAGTGGGCGGGGAGTAGTATTGGGACCAGTGTTAGGTGTGTTAGTGGGCGGAGGTAGTGTTGGGACCAGTGTTAGGTGTGTTAGTGGGCAGGGGTAGTATTGAGACCAGTGTCAAGTGTGTTGGTGGGCGGGGTAGTATTGGGACAAGTGTTAGGTGTGTTGGTAGGCAGGGGTAGTATTCTGTTTAGTGTTAGGTGTGTTAGTGGGCGGGGGTAGTATTAGGGTCAGTGTTAGGTGTATTAGTGTGCAGGGCTAGTATTGGGGTCCGTGTTAGGTGTGTTAGTGTGCGGGGGTAGTGTTGGGACCAGTATTAGTTGTGTTAGTGGGCAGGGGTAGTGTTGGAGCCATTGTTAGGTGTGTTAGTGGGTGGGGAGTAGTATTTGGACCAGTGTTAGGTGTGTTAGTGGGCGGAGGTAGTGTTGGGACCAGTGTTAGGTGTGTTAGTGGGCAGGGGTAGTATTGAGACCAGTGTTAAGTGTGTTCGTGGGCAGGGTAGTATTGGGACAAGTGTTAGGTGTGTTGGTAGGCAGGGGTAGTATTCTGTTTAGTGTTAGGTGTGTTAGTGGGCGGGGGTAGTATTAGGGTCAGTGTTAGGTGTATTAGTGGGCAGGGCTAGTATTGGGGTCAGTGTTAGTTGTGTTAGTGTGCGGGGGTAGTGTTGAGACCAGTATTAGGTGTGTTACTGGGCAGGGGTAGTGTTGGAGCCATTGTTAAGTGTGTTAGTGGGCGGGGAGTAGTATTGGGACCAGTGTTAGGTGTGTTAGTGGGCGGGGGTAGTGTTGGGACCAGTGTTAGGTGTGTTAGTGGGCGGGGGTAGTGTTGGGACCAGTGTT